>CAMPET010000003.1:821150-833945 GCA_946803715.1 Beroe ovata | reverse complement strand
GGAGTGGGGGAGGGGTACGGGGAGTATGGGGGAGTGGGGGGTGGGGGGAGGGGAGGGAGTATGGGTGAGTGGGAATACTATTGCCAACGCTCACATTCCTCTTTCAGGTGGAATTACTGCCCGAAACAGTGACTAAGAAGTCAAAAGAGGGAGAAGAAACTGCGGTTGAAACAACAAAACTGAAAAGTAAGCAATTGAGATGATCACAGGATGAATTGTTAATTTCAAATTAAACTAATTCTCCCTGCTCTGACCTCTCAAAACTATCAAGAATTATCTTATTTCCCCACTCCTTGATATATAATTTTTCTTTCTACCAAAATGATACACTCCCTAATTTCCACCCCATTCCCTAAATTCCACCAGATATCTCCCCTAAGTTCCACCGCATTCCCTAATTCCCACCACACTCCCCAATAACTCCTCCCCCCCCCAGATGAGACGTACACGGTGAGGGTGTTGACGGGGGACAAGTTTGGGGCGGGCACGGATGCAAACTGTTACATCAGCATTCACGGTACCCTGGGTGACAGTGGGGAGCGACAGCTGTCAAAGAGTGAAAACATGAACAAGTTTCAGAGAAACCAGGTATGAAGAGTTCATTCTTTCATCGACAAAGTAAGCTAGCTTCCATTGTAGCTAGCTTTCATTGTAGCTACCTTGGATGATCTGCTTTGCATTGAACCGACAGGGTGATAGATCAAGCCGCCGAATGTGGCCACTGGCCAGTGAATGCTATCAATCGAGGCAGATTGAAACTAGAAAGAATCTATATCTAAGGCAGATACATAACCGATAAATCATCATATAACCGCAGGTTGACACGTTTACAATTGACTGTGCGGAACTGGGTGAGTTGTATAAGCTGGTATTGAGAGAGGACGACACTAACGCTGGTGCAGACTGGTTCGTGAACTCTGTTACCATCACCGATACCAGCGGGGTAAGTACATGCTGTCAGGGGTCAGTTTGCTGTTGTCGTTTGTTGTTAATAATTGATCATATCATTGGTAGCAATTTGATTCACCAAGACATAAACAAGTATATTCTAGTATTCTTGTTCTGTGATCTAAGCATATCTACTATCTACTACTAGTACTGTCTACTATCTACTATCTAGTACTGTCTCATTCTCAAAACTGTCTCAACACTGTCTCAACCCTGTCTCCCATGTCTCCAGACTGAGACGGTTTTCCTCTGCGAGCAATGGTTCTCCAAGTCCAAGGCTGATAAGAAGATCAAGAGAACACTCTATCCGAAGGGAATGAGCATATCCGATGTTGAAACTGCTGAGAAAGGTATGTGCTGCTCGATATGATACTCTTCTTCTTCTTTTGTGGCCTCAGTATTGTCTGGAAACCTTTTCCTGGGTTCCCAAAAACCCACAACAGCTTGTTAAGAAACTTGACTTTGTGGAAATCGAGTGTGCCCCAAACTATGGAGTGTAGTTCCCCCTCGCCATTCCTCAATTTGACACTATGTATTCGGTGGTGTGGCAGTGCTGACATGATCTCCACCCAGCCACGAAGAAGGGAATAGTACTGAAGGAGGTTGATGGGGAAGTTGTCAATGAGAATGTGGAGGTAGAGGGAGTGGAGGACAAGCCAACAGAGATCAAGTGAGATTCCAATCACTATTAGGAGGGTTCATACTCATTATTACTCATTAATAATTACTCACTCATTATAACTCACTATTACTATTCACTATAATTACTATTAATATAACTTATTAGTTTGTGATACCATTGTTTAGTTACCTTCGATTCTAAAAAATAAGATAGCTCCGATCTGCACGCACAATTGACGTCATTCTTACCTGTTAGTGCTCACCTTAGAGTTCTTACCTTAGAGTTCTTACCTTATTATAGTACTTACCTCAAAGTATTTACTTAAGAGTAAGCAGCAAGTGTGATGCCTGCACTATTCAGTAGTATGCAGTATCATGCTTTCCACAAACAGAAATCCCTCCCCCATGATAGAAACATCACGTATCTCCCAGGTACATTGTTACCATAGAAACAGGGCCTGACGCTGACATGGGAACTGACGCTGACGCGTACATCATTCTGAAAGCAGGGGACGAGGCTACTGACGAGTTGAGTCTGTATCATGTGGGAGACGAGGACGAGTTTGTACCTGGGATGAAGGAAGAGTTCGAGTTGGAGTGTAGGGATATCGGCGAGATTACTGCCATTGTGGTGCGTATTATCTGGGTACATTTGGTTGCTTTTGAGTGACGTATACGTCTTGGTGACTCCAAAAACTCTTTCTTTCCTATTTGTTTTGTTGACTATGAAGAATGCCTCTCCTCACCTATAATTCTATACTCGGTTATCTTCTCTCCCCTCACTTTATTCCGTTTCTCGTGGGATTCTCACACAACCACCTCCCCTCCCTCTTCTTATCAATAGTCTGATCTCTCCCCCCTCTCTTCTTCTCCTATAGTCTGATCCCTTCCATCCCTCTTCTTATCAATAGTCTGATCTCTCTCTCCACAGGTGGGGCATAACGGTGTCCTAAGTGACGAGGGATGGTACATCAAGACTGTCAATGTGACTGTCCCTACAACTGGGGCTAGGTACACATTTGACTGTCAGAGATGGCTCGCACGTGATAGGGGAGACAGAAAGCTGGTTGTAGAGTTCGCTCCAACTGCTGTACAGGTAGATATTGTGTTGCTATAGCAACAACCAGCAGTGAGATGTGTTGCTATAGCAACAACCAGCAGTGAGATGTGTTGCTATAGCAACAACTAGCAGTGAGATGTGTTGCTATAGTAACAAGTTGATGGTGCAACACTTTCCCTTCCACTTTGTCATTTCGACCGGTCATTATAGTGAACAAGTACCAAAATAACAACTCGCGGTAATTGAATCATTTCCCGAAGACACTGGTGCAACACTGGTGCAACACTAGTGCAACACTGGTGCAACACTGTTGCCGCCACACTGTTGCAACACTGGTGCGACACTGGTGCGAGACACAACTAACTATAGTAACTGATTTATGATCCCAGGATTTCGGTAGTCTAGTCCCACACGAAGTGACAGTAATGACAGCTGATGTGATGGATGCCGGTACAGACAGTGATATCCTCCTCAAAGTGTTTGGGGAGAAGGGTGCATCAGAAGAGGTATTATTATCCATGACACAGGAATACCCACCATTGCTGAGAATGGGCCCTTTTCTCCTCCACTCACCCCCGCTCCCCACGAGTCCAGCTTCCCCACTCCTCACCTAACTCAAGTACATGTCTCCAGATAACACTATCGAGTAAGGGAGGATCTCGTTTCACTCGAGCCGTGACAGCTGTCATCCCAATTGAAATACCAGAGCTTGGTGAACTGACCAGAATCAGAGTACAACTCGCAGACGGGAAGAATAATTGGCTCCTCGCCAAGATGATCATCAAGAACTTGGATTCCGGGCAGGAATACGCGTTTGAAACTAGTGAATGGCTCGAAAAAGGTAATAACTACCTCATACTTTCAATTCTTTTTGACAATTCTGTCCTCAGTTTAATAATGGCGCCAGGATTTGGGCTATAGCTTTAACCATTAGTCCCGTTACGGTCAACACCACATCCCAAAACATTGAACTGAATTTTCCTGTTATAAGAACTGCATGATATTGACTCTCAGTTTCACATTCTCTTCACACAAATTCGAACCCTGTCCCTGTCCACATCCTTACTTGTCCCTGACCCCACATCCTAACCTCAGGAGCATCGCTGGACGTGGCCCTCAGGATTGACAATGCTCCGGCCGCTGGCAAAGTTACCTACACAATCACTGTCCAGACATCAGATCTGTTTGCCTGTGGCACTGACGCCAACGTGTCTATCATACTACACGGGGATAGTGGAGATTCGGGTACGCTCGAACTCAAGACCAGCGAAAACATGAACAAATTTGAGCGAAATTCCACCGATACATTCTCATTCGATCTCCTGCCCCTGGGCACAATTCGACGTGTGAGGATATGGCACGATGACAGTGCCATGGCATCTAGTTGGCATCTTGCCAAAGTGACAGTATCGGCTGGTGGAGGAGAGGAGTACATATTCCCGTGTAACAAGTGGTTATCCAGCAAGAAGGATGACAAGAACGTGTCACGTGATCTGATCTGTGAGAATCTGCCTGCAGAGCAGGATGAGGGGGCTGGGGAAGAGGAGAGCAAGGGGAAAGAGGAGGGGTATGAGATAGTTGTGACCATATCCAACAAGAGGGATGCCGGGACAAGTCATGATCTGTGGGTCTCCCTAGAGGGGCGTGACAAAACCTCCGATAAGTTTACACTGGCGAACAACTCAGGACGGTTTTTCGACAAGAACACGAGTGATGTGTTTTTCTTCCCTTGCGTAGACGTGGGCGAGATAACACACGCTAGGATAGGGCTTGCACCCCGTGATGGTGTAGACCCAGACAAGGACCCAATTAGACAGTGTCATCTGCACCAGATTATTGTGAGCAGGCGACCCTCACCCCAATCAGAGTTTGTGTTCACGTGTAACCATTGGTTGTCATTACCCGGCACACCCAAACGGAAAAGCTACAGAAAGTTGGCAGTTACCTCGGCACAACCGTTTAATCCCGATCACCCGGCCCGGATTCGTTCGGCTCCGACCCCCAAAATCAAAACCCCCACCCTGACAAACTTCCTTGTGGAGGTTAAAACAGCGGACAAGTTCGCTGCCGGGACGGACGCTAACGTGTTTATCACCATGTTCGGGAAGACGAGTGATTCGGGGAAACTAGCACTCGTCAAATCAGATGAGAATCTGTTTGAACGAAACGAAATCTCGAGTTTTGACCTCGAGTTGGCGGACTTCGGAAACCTGACCAAGATCAAGATAGAAACCGACGGTGCGGGTCTAGGTGCTAGTTGGTGTCTCGAGTACGTCGCAGTCACGAACCAATCTTCGGGGGAGAAGTACATGTTCCCTTGTGATGAGTGGATAGACAAGAAGAAGGGGAATAGAGAGCTGTTCAGGATTCTGTGGCCGGAGGGGAGGAAACCAGATTCTGCTGTAGAGGAGGAGGGGGAAGATGATGATTTGGTGACGTCATGATGTCCCTGATGTGATGTTACTATCCCAGTCACTGAGTGTCACTATGCGGCTTCATTGCAACTGACAGTCATCAACACTGTAAGACTTAACCTCATCTCATCAGCCAATGATTATGAAAACTAATATGGAACGGTTCTATAATAACTAAAATAAGAAAAGCTGAATTATTGTATTAAACTGCTTGTGCTTCAACTATAAGATTGCTAATTGTAAAAGTGTTAATATGTGTAAAAAGTAGGCGTTTGCTGCAGCTGTTTTTATTTTTAGTGCTTGGTTAATTATACAGTTAATCATGCAAATAATTATACAGTAAACATAACATTAATTATACTTATAGTGTGCAAGTGTTTTTGTAGATAGATAGCTCAAATAAATTAAAATAGGACTGATAGTGATCACAATGATAATGCTTATCATGCATGAAGTATACTTCATCATACATGACAATAATATCTGAATCTTGTCCAGGTCTATCATTATGATTATGGTATTGGCAAGTCTGTGACTAAAATACTGTTTATAGCTGTAAGCTGGTATAACTATAATCTGTGATAAACACAATCATAATCACTGGAACTGGAAGTTCAGGTATCACTATCAGCTTCAAATAATATTCGAAATATCCACTATTCAGTTTCGTCTTCCAATTCGTATCACTATCAGTATGCCTTCGACTTACAGCTTATGCTTATTCATACCATTTCTTCATCTTTTCAGATTTTATCTCAATCGAGAAACAGAGGTCGGATAAAGTCTGATGCAATCCATTATGATTAAATTTCGAGCTTAACTTTCTCTTAGTCTTCATGTCAGTAATACCATTACCTGTGTTGTCGTCTGTCGATCGATGATAAACCCTGTTGAGAATTTCGTTTTGAATGTGCACATGCACACGTTGCGCGCCCCTGTTCTACTCAGTGAACTGAAAAGTGAAAAGTCGTAGAAAGGACGGAGACCAGAGGCGCGCGGAGTATTTGGGTCACGCAGCGCGGGAACAGTTTTGAATTGTCTGGCGATGCTAGACCGCTGATGCAAGCGGCTCTGTCAGTGTCTGAGAATAAGTTTGCGCCGTGTGCGCGCAAAACGAAATTCTCGATGCAGGGTCTATCATCGATCGACAAGTTTTGAATTGCGCGCGCGGCGCAAACTTCAAACTTATTCGTGTTCCCGCGCTGCGTGACCCAAATACTCCGNCCGCAAAAGATACATCGAATATCGACCCAGCGTAGGACAGAGGAATGATGGGGCTTTACGAAAATGGTCCTCAAAATTATTCTCTGACGCTCATATGACGTCATAATGACGTCACAATATGACGAATTCTGGTAGCCCGCAAAATCGATGATTTTGAGATTGAAGATGCGTTTTTCGATATAAAACTTATCAAATACCGTCAGGTTGTTCGTTGTCTGATAAATTTGATAACAGTGCTTCGGTGCTTTGTAAAGCTAATTAGCTTACTACCTAATTAACCTAATTAGTGTTAATATCTCGACATCTGAAATAGGTAGACAGGTTTTTCCAACGGAGTATGATAGCTTGGTTCCTGATATTATCACTCAGTGATCGTACTTCACTTTCGGACCCAATAAACTAATTGAATATTGACCAATTAAATTGGCATTTTTGTCAAAATGACTTGAGCATACTGTTCTATCGAAAAATAGTGATATTTTTTCCAAAACCAAATAAGATTTGGGTGTTGTTGTCCGCAGCATCTGTGCGTTCTTGATTCTAAAGTCAATGATATGATAAAAACGCGACATATATGACTGTCTGCCGCCACATCACGTTGAGAAACACCGTAGCTTTTTCTGGTGATGCAGCGGCAGTCAGTCATATATGCCGCGTTTTTATCATATCATTGACTTTAGAATCAAGAACGCACAGATGCTGCGGACAACAACACCCAAATCTTATTTGGTTTTGGAAAAAATATCACTATTTTTCGATAGAACAGTATGCTCAAGTCATTTTGACAAAAATGCCAATTTAATTGGTCAATATTCAATTAGTTTATTGGGTCCGAAAGTGAAGTACGATCACTGAGTGATAATATCAGGAACCAAGCTATCATACTCCGTTGGAAAAACCTGTCTACCTATTTCAGATGTCGAGATATTAACACTAATTAGGTTAATTAGGTAGTAAGCTAATTAGCTTTACAAAGCACCGAAGCACTGTTATCAAATTTATCAGACAACGAACAACCTGACGGTATTTGATAAGTTTTATATCGAAAAACGCATCTTCAATCTCAAAATCATCGATTTTGCGGGCTACCAGAATTCGTCATATTGTGACGTCATTATGACGTCATATGAGCGTCAGAGAATAATTTTGAGGACCATTTTCGTAAAGCCCCATCATTCCTCTGTCCTACGCTGGGTCGATATTCGATGTATCTTTTGCGGTTCAGAAGTTATGAAGGTTCAAAGAGGGGGTACTTTTGATGTAAAAGTGTTGTCTCTCTGTATGTCATATGTATCTATATATGTAATCGTACCACTAAAACACACAAACACCCTTGATTTTGGCGATTTCAAGTTGCTATAACTTCGTCATTTATTAACCGATTTACTTGAAATTTTGGTTGCTGCCTCTCTATGATATAAATAGACGGAATACAAAGTTTCATAACAATTGTATGAATAGAAGCGGAGTTATTGATAGTCGAAGTTCGGCGAATCCGTAAAAACATATAGTAGGGTCTGGCAAGCGCCGCAGCTTTTGGCGCGTTACATAAACGCAAAAAGCTCACCAAGTCGGCCCTTCGGGCCGCCTCGGTGAGCGAGCTCGCAAAAAGGGCCCTTCGGGCCCTTTTTGCTCGCGGGTTCAACATCAACTACAGATGCCGCGGGGGGCTTGCCAGCCCCCTGATCAGTAGTGTAAATAGTAGATGATGTTTATATTTAATAATGTAAATAAGCTAAGCTAATCTCGTTTTATATTTAAATCATGGAGTGATCATTCGACTCTAGGGGCCGCTGCTGAAATGTGTCATCGTATATCCCAGCATTCTGTAAAATCCTGTATATCAAACTGACCCTGGATTCCCCCTCCCTCCGTTAGCTAAGGTCTCTAGTAAAGATGTCTGCCAATGACATGAGTTACAGTGAGAAGTATGCGGACAACAAATACGAGTACCGTCACGTTACCATTCCCAAAGAGCTNTCTCCAGATAACACTATCGAGTAAGGGAGGATCTCGTTTCACTCGAGCCGTGACAGCTGTCATCCCAATTGAAATACCAGAGCTTGGTGAACTGACCAGAATCAGAGTACAACTCGCAGACGGGAAGAATAATTGGCTCCTCGCCAAGATGATCATCAAGAACTTGGATTCCGGGCAGGAATACGCGTTTGAAACTAGTGAATGGCTCGAAAAAGGTAATAACTACCTCATACTTTCAATTCTTTTTGACAATTCTGTCCTCAGTTTAATAATGGCGCCAGGATTTGGGCTATAGCTTTAACCATTAGTCCCGTTACGGTCAACACCACATCCCAAAACATTGAACTGAATTTTCCTGTTATAAGAACTGCATGATATTGACTCTCAGTTTCACATTCTCTTCACACAAATTCGAACCCTGTCCCTGTCCACATCCTTACTTGTCCCTGACCCCACATCCTAACCTCAGGAGCATCGCTGGACGTGGCCCTCAGGATTGACAATGCTCCGGCCGCTGGCAAAGTTACCTACACAATCACTGTCCAGACATCAGATCTGTTTGCCTGTGGCACTGACGCCAACGTGTCTATCATACTACACGGGGATAGTGGAGATTCGGGTACGCTCGAACTCAAGACCAGCGAAAACATGAACAAATTTGAGCGAAATTCCACCGATACATTCTCATTCGATCTCCTGCCCCTGGGCACAATTCGACGTGTGAGGATATGGCACGATGACAGTGCCATGGCATCTAGTTGGCATCTTGCCAAAGTGACAGTATCGGCTGGTGGAGGAGAGGAGTACATATTCCCGTGTAACAAGTGGTTATCCAGCAAGAAGGATGACAAGAACGTGTCACGTGATCTGATCTGTGAGAATCTGCCTGCAGAGCAGGATGAGGGGGCTGGGGAAGAGGAGAGCAAGGGGAAAGAGGAGGGGTATGAGATAGTTGTGACCATATCCAACAAGAGGGATGCCGGGACAAGTCATGATCTGTGGGTCTCCCTAGAGGGGCGTGACAAAACCTCCGATAAGTTTACACTGGCGAACAACTCAGGACGGTTTTTCGACAAGAACACGAGTGATGTGTTTTTCTTCCCTTGCGTAGACGTGGGCGAGATAACACACGCTAGGATAGGGCTTGCTCCCCGTGATGGTGTAGACCCAGACAAGGACCCAATCAGACAGTGTCATCTGCACCAGATAATTGTGAGCAGGCGACCCTCACCCCAGTCAGAGTTTGTGTTCACGTGTAACCATTGGTTGTCTCTACCCGGCACACCCAAACGGAAAAGCTACAGAAAGTTGGCAGTTACCTCGGCACAACCGTTCAATCCCGATCACCCGGCCCGGATTCGCTCGGCTCCGGCCCCCAAAATCAAAACCCCCACCCTGACAAAGTTCCTTGTGGAGGTTAAAACAGCGGACAAGTTCGCTGCCGGGACGGACGCTAATGTGTTTATCACCATGTTCGGGAAAACGAGTGATTCGGGGAAACTAGCGCTCGTCAAATCAGACGAAAATCTGTTTGAACGAAACGAAATCTCGAGTTTTGACCTCGAGTTGGCGGACTTCGGAAACCTGACCAAGATCAAGATAGAAACTGACGGTGCGGGTCTAGGTGCTAGTTGGTGTCTCGAATACGTGGCTGTCACGAACCAATCGTCTGGGGAGAAGTACATGTTCCCTTGTGATGAGTGGATAGATAAGAAGAAGGGGAATAGAGAGCTGTTCAGGATTCTGTGGCCGGATGGGAGGAAACCAGATTCTGCTGTAGAGGGGGAGGGGGAAGATGATGATTTGGTGACGTCATGATGTCCCTGATGTGATGTTACTATCCCAGTCACTGAGTGTGAGTGTCATTATGCGGCTTCATTGCATTTGCAACTGACAGTCATAAACACAGCAAGACTTAACCTCATCTCATCAGCCAATGATTATGAAAGCTAATATGGAACGGTTCTATAATAACTAAAATAAGAAAAGCTGAATTATTGTATTAAACTGCGTGTGCTTTAACTATAAGATTGCTAATTGTAAAAGTGTTAATATGTGTAAAAAGTAGGCGTTTGCTGCAGCTGTTTTTATTTTTAGTGCTTGGTTAATTATACAGTTAATCATGCAAATAATTATACAGTAAACATAACATTAATTATACTTATAGTGTGCAAGTGTTTTTGTAGATAGATAGCTCAAATAAATTAAAATAGGACTGATAGTGATCACAATGATAATGCTTATCATGCATGAAGTATACTTCATCATACATGACAATAATATCTGAATCTTGTCCAGGTCTATCATGATTATTGATTATGGTATTGGCAAGTCTGTGACTAGTATACAGTTTATAGCTGTAAGCTGGTACAACTATAAATTAAATATAATCGGTGATAAATACAATCAAAATCACTGGAACTGGAAGTTCAGGTATCAGCTTCAAATAATATTGATATTCGAAATATCCACTATTCAGTTTCGTCTTCCAATTCGTATCACTATCAGTATGCCTTTGACTTACAGTTAATGCTTAGTCGTACCATTTCTTCATCTTTTCAGATTTTATCCCAATCTGACCTCTGTTTCTCGAGCGCGCGGCGCACACGCGCACGCCTTCATCGAAGGCCGAAGCAGGTTTCGATGAAGGCACGCGCGAGAAACAGACTAGGTCGGATAGAATCTGATGCAATCCATTTCGAGCTTAACTTTCTCTGAGTCTTCATGTCAGTAATACCATTACCTGTGTTGTTGTCTGACCGCTGTGTTGTTGTCTGACCGCTGATGCAAGCCGCGAAGCAATTAGCAAGTCTGAGAATAAGTTAATTGCGCCGCGCGCGAAACGAAATTCTCGACAGATGATCTCGATCGATGATAAACTTGTCAGATTTTATCTGACCTCAGTTTTAAATTAATTATCTGACCTCAGTTATTCGCGGCTTGCAAGTTGCATCAGCGGTCTAGCATGATCGCCAAACAATCGATCACGATAATAGACCCTGTCAAGAATTTCGTTTTACGCGCGCGCGGCGCAAGCTGTTCCCGCGCCGCATTCAGCATTGCCGCGCCGGATGTTATCTGTCCACTGTTTCTTGCGCGCGGCGCGCGCAAGAAACAGTCGACAGATAACATCCGGCAAGCGCGCTGCGCGTCTCCGTGGTCATGGTTCTACGAGTAGTTTGTAGGATTTTACCCTACCGTCGGTGCGCGCGATTTTCAATCCCGCCAGCAAGGGTAGGGTGAAATCCTACAAACGAGTAGTGAGTAGAACAGAGGCGCGCAATTGCAACGTGTGCACATGAACTATGAAGGCACGCGCGAGAAACACTAACAGAGGTCAGATGAAATCTGACAAAAATTCCAAGGTCTCAATTTGGAAATGGAATTGAAATTCAGATTACATCACGTTATCATTATGATTATGCGATTATTATATTTATTACAAATTACAGATACAATTACAATCAAACAATAACATAAGTGATAAGGCGTAACGTGACGGTGAATAGCTATAAGTAAAAGTTTGACGTCGTCGCGACATTTTTAAGTTATACTTATATTTATAAATGTGTTTTAAATAATAAAGTTAAACTTAAACTTAAACGTAGTTTTCAAATAATATTAATAACATAAAATATCAAAAATGAACGTCTTTCATAATCTTTGTCGTCTTTTATCGAACTTCAACACCTGACTTACACTTAGTAAGTGTAAGTGCCGACTCTGTAAATGACTTACAGTCGAGGCTATATCAACTTCAAGGGTCTCTTCGCTGACTGAATTGGAATTGAATCGCAATAGTCCCGTAATTGTCAGATTTTATCTCAATCTGACAAGTCCCGTAACACTTACACAATCTTACTCCTTGACTCACGATGATCATTTCTTCTTCTCCGGCAGCTGCTCACATTCAGGCATGAGAGGAGGCGGTGTTGATATGAACTCCCTGTTCCTGCTTCCCTCCTGAAACGACGGTATGACGAATGAACAGGATTGTATGCAGGGATTTGAGTAGCGGTAAGAAAGAAATAATGAGTGGGTTGATATGAGAGTTGCGTATTATAGAAAGTAGTTTCACTAGTAGTATGACTATGAGTGTAGTGGGAAAGTGTGAGAATAGCGCGGTGGCCATGCGGTAGTGCAGCTGTTATCGTCCATATTGTACCTGTGTACACGCGCCAGAGCCTGGCGGAGGTGGTGGTGTGAAGGAGGGAGGGAAGAGGGGAGACAACTCCTCTCTGGGTGAAGTGGACTCACTCACGGCAGCTCTCTTCGATACACTGAAATACATCACGTGTGAGGTAACGTGTGAGGTTATGGGCCGGGACCACGCCCATTTTCTTTCCGTGGCTGCGGGCACTTGCCAGTGCCCTGAGCACGTGTAAGTGTGAGGTGACATATAGTTACAACACGTGTAAGTGTAAGGTAACATATAGTTACATCACAAGTTTGAGTGTGATGTAACAACGCATTATCTCACACTCGTTAAGTACTTGTAATGGCGCGCAAGAGATCACGTGTGTGTGTGTGTGTGTATGTGTGTGTGTG
>CAMPET010000003.1:793061-804637 GCA_946803715.1 Beroe ovata | reverse complement strand
CACACACACACACACACACACACACACACACGTACAGGTGTCGTGCAGTAACGCGGTGACGAATGAGGAGGTTGAGGTAACAAGCGTATCCCGGGGGGTGTGCAAGGACATCAGCTGTTTCCCCAAGGAGAAGGGGGTGTACCGAATGATGCTGGAGTTCGAGTATGATCCGAGTGTACTGAGCAGTGTCAGCAGTGTCAAGATAACGGGGGGAGGAGAGAGGACGGTGAGTGGTCTCATTCTGTCTCAATATTCCATTATCTGGGGAATGGGTTTCGTGCGATAACTAGGACGCCCTGTGTCCACATGAAATTGAAGTCCTGAATGCTGTAGGTATACATCTCATCTTTCACATATCTGGAGTAATTGTTAATTCCCATAATTGCATCAGAAAACTGAGACTAAGACGGAGACAGTGACAACATCAGCAGATGACAACACTGTCAGTTTCGATATCCCTGGACTGACAACAGCCAAGACAAATGAAGACGGGACTGTGACCTTCTCGTGAGTTAAGACACACACACACAGACACNACACACACACACGCACACACACACACACACACAGGATCAAGTCATCTGACGGTGGGACCACAGAGGTGAACGCTGATATACCGGGGGTGAAGTTACACACCAATGAAGATGGAACTGTCTCTGTCAGGTATGGCAACTTTCCGATCATAAAAGTTTTTCAATACAGTATTACGCTCTTCACTGCTTCCCGTATAAGACCATGTAGTTGTCAGCTCAACTTAGAAAACTTAGAAAATATTTTGAACGTTCCGTCAATTTTGTTGGGACTTCTCGGACTTAGAAATTCTTTTCATAACAGCTCAATAATGAGCGATGATTGATGATCTGTTTGAATCCATACAAACTTCTCTCATTCGGCTGTCTTCCCTCTCTACCCTCTGTCCAATGCATATTACATGATCTTTCACAAAAGATGAGAATATAAAAAACGATCTGACACTCTCCCTCCTCCTCTCTAACCTCTCCCTCCCCCTCTCTGATCTCTCAGTGTTCCGAGTCCGAGTCCGAATAGGAAGGTGACAACTATCAAGTATCACGAGGAGGTACCAGCTAGCTTCACCTCAACCACCACCACCACTACTTCCACAGTAAGTGAGATTGAATGGGGACATCAGAACAGTAAGGGAGATTGAGTGGGGACACCAGAACAGTAAGTGAGATTGAGGGGGGGGAACACAAGAAACAGTAAGTGAGATTGGGGGAAACACCAGAACAGTAAGTGAGATTGAGGAATTAGTGAGATTGGTGAAAAAGTGAGTGAAATTGAGGTTTTTGCTAGGAAGTAATTGCACTCTTTTTCCATCCTCATTCCTCCTCCCCCTTTTCCATTCTTACACCAGATGGCTGAAAACATATGCTAAACTCTACCCCCCCCCAGAGGAGTATCCCGACTAAGACAGTGATCGGGTCAGTGAAGTTACCCAGCCAGCAGAACATCACGGCTAAACTCCCCTGCCCCAAGGACCAGCAGGACACAGCCAGGGCAGAGTGCGCGGGACCGGATGGGAGCCAGGTCGAGACACAGGTGAGACGGGAGGGGGGAAGAGATCGGGAACTGCGATTCTAAGATATCATGTGCTCTCGATAGTATTATACATAGTATTGAATCCTGGATTCCTGGACCAAATCTCGATATACATACATGGATCTTCAGGACATTTCAACCTAGTAAAAACCTTTTGGCCAAGTGGAACGTTCTCAATCACACAAATATACCACCACCAGCGTTTCCTATACAGCAAATTACACGATCAGTATTATATCATGTATATGGCACTATCATGACACTGCCATTGCATGACATATTTTGACACCCATACTTGCAGTGTTCTCCTCATGATGACAAGACAGTCAAAGTGGTTTTCTCTCCCTCACTGGGCAATGGTATCTACAGTCTCAACTTCTACATTGCCGATAAGCTGTTCCCTGGATGTCCAATTCAGATGGACGTGAAGGGACTGTAGAGTGAAATTAGTCATGAGAATCAACTTAAAATTATCTGTATTACAATGGTTAAATTATCGTACCAAGTGCGTGATCTTGAGTACAGTGATGGAATTTGGCATTTTCAATTTGAACTTTTTTTGGAACGTTTTGAGTGAATTTTGAACATTTTCGTAAAGTTTGACAAATAATGTGAGTTTGAAAATATTTCATGGTAACAAAGTCTTTCATTCAAAAAAGGAGAATCGATTTGTTGTTGGAAGTTTGCAATTCAGTCGATAGAATGATACTCACTGCGTGAAGTCTGACAGATAGCAGCCTGATAAGTACTGTGGAATCTGGCATCTGACAGCCATGTTCCCAACTTTGTGTACAGACTGGGAGCTGAAGAAAATGATTAGGTTACTGAGGAGATTCTGCTGTCGTAAAGATTGCTAGAAAGATTGCCTTTGTAGCGACAAGCTGTTGCCATGACAACTCCATACCTTTAGTTTCAGGGTTGAGGGCCCAGGCTTTATCATAGTCGAAGTAAGTGAGTATTTTAGCGGCATATTCCCGCATGTACTTCGTGCTCAGGAATGCCAGACTCCCTCCCTCTTTCAGGCAGTAGTTCTTAGCATCTTCCAGGGTCAATCTCTCTTCTACCAGCGATAACTTGCCATCTGTGAAGTTCAGGGGTACATCTTGATCGTATGATATTTGAGTACTATACGCACAAATCGTGTTTATACCGAATAAACGGATTCATTTTTCTGATGAATACCAATTCGTCGCCGTTTCCTCATTCCTCGAATGAATTTTATTCATTTCCCGTATGAACACCAGTACAAACCATTAATGATTAAACCAAAAGTATAACCGAAAGTAACCCAACACGGAAAGTTTCCGTCTGAAATTCGTCTCTCTCCTTCCCTCACTTATACCTCACCCCTCACCCACTGGCTCTCACTACACTATCAGCACAAAAAGGGTTTTGGGAGTCTATATTCGCCCTACCTAGCAAAGGGCAACCCCTCTCATCACTATCATCGAGACAATCACCCTGGATACGATCACATCTCCGTGACAGCGGGATACAATCACACGATCCACACCGCCACATGTCGGGTGGACAGGAGCCTGTGCATGCAGGTTCTGGGGAGGAGAGGAGCGGGGGGGTTAGGAAAATAGGGTTTCCTGGAAAGAGGAGAAGATCCAAGTCCCTTCATTTTATCCTACATATCGATTCGGCTAATACACAACTGTAAATAAGGAATACTTCCTGATAGTAGCGGTAAGCAAAAAGATAAGTAGTTTCATTTTTTATATCTGTGGGTGGAATGATATCACACAACATACCAGCGCATGTCGGTGAATAAGTCTGTTCGAGGAAGTTGTCAGAGTTTGACTTTATCATCTCCCAATCCAGGACCAGACTCTCGGGTTGGGGAATCATGCACCCTGAACTGTACTCCTCCACCTGATCATAGAGCCGGGTCTGTCAGAACTCAGTGGTCACTGTTCACGAGAAAAGCACAATAGAGCAGTACTCGAATATTAACTTCTCGCCCAATACCAAGACCGAGCTTGTGATTATTCGATGGGATAACTCAAAGAAACCCGGTGACCGGTCCCAGGTTTAGGGAAGGATACGCTTACCTGTTCTATGCCAAGTGCCTCGCCCCAAACGTACACATCCTTCAATAGTCCGTCTACTTTGTACGGAGGGTGGGAGGCATGAGCAATCCCTCCGATTATCAGATCACCGGAGATTTCACTTCCTGTTCATTGTGACATTTAAAAACTTTTTATGACGATGGGGGAAACACTGAAACACATTGATAGAGGAGGGAGACCAACAGATCGTAATATTTCACTTCATGGAAATGGCGACAAAGAAATAGTACCAAAATTTGTGGTTTCACTTGAAGCTACTCGTATTACGAGCAACCAACAAGTCTGAAGCCTTCACTATGGACCACGGAGCGTTTTTTGCCTTAAAAGCTAAAAACTATAAAAATAACTGATCATATCGTCCCGCCTATAAATCGCGCGTACGTACGTAACGTAAATTGATAGCGCGCGCGTGGGAACCAGTTGTCCACTAGAAATACATTTGTCGATCGCGTCCGCCGTCGTAGCTAGCCAACAGAGAACACAGATAAACTGACGACCTCACACATACCTTTCACTGCATCGATGTCCCTGTCCCGTCCAGTAATCAGTGACTTGCCGTCCAGGTACAGTCCAAGTCCCGTGTTACCGTGATGATCCACAGTGACACATACACTGAACCATTGTCTGTCCAGTGGGTAGGGTAGGGCTACCTCACGGTATATGAGCTTGTTCAGCTGTATGTATAGTGCGTCCCTGGAGAGAGGGAGAGAGAGGGGGTGAGGGTGAGAGTATGGGGGTGAGAGAGGGAGACAGGGTAGTGGGGGTGAGGGAGAGGGGGGTGGGGTGAGAGTAAGGGGGAGTGAGGGGGTGATAAGAAGTCAAAGTAAGGGATTGGAATGACTGAAAGCTGATCTGAAAAAGAACTACCTCACACCTGTGTAATTTCATTGCAGTTGGGAAAAAACGATTTTTTCACTGGTGTTTGTATTTGCAGTTCACTTCTCGCCGGGTACCTGGTAATTTTGAGCCAGAATGAGTGGTCCTGGTCCCTCTCGATACTGATCAGGGAGCTGAAAGTGGCCGGGGACAGTTTGAGACGCGCCCACAGGCATACCCCGATATTGGTGAAGCCTGGCCATGACTTGGGCACAGAGATGTAGTTTCGGTCTGCTCTGAACTGGAGCGAGCTTGGGTTGGTAACTGAAAGAGGGGGGGATTATAGAGAAACATTCTCCTATCAGCTCATTGAATTGAAATTATCAACCTAAGATTTATGAGTGTCGATAACCTGAGCAATACACACATATTGTCAGGAATTGATTTGACAAGTCATTGCTGAGAATATCCCATGAAAATGGGGACCAATGTGGAGTTGTGATGCAGGAATACCATGTTCTAATGTGAAACCAATTCCCAACATTCCTGCGCAATCAATTCACCAGAGTGGCCGAGGCTGATGCTTGACATATGCCGTTTGACTAATGGTAACAAATCATGTTTGACATTAAAAATTGCATGTCAAGACGAATAATAACTTGGAGACTGAGTGCCATTAAATCACACGGTTCACTCATTCAATACTTCACACTCACACACACACACACACACACACACACTCACTTGTAACCGGGCATTTACTCTCATCCGACGCATCATCACATTGCACCACACCGTCACACCGCACGTCACTACGTGTTGTATTGAGACACTGGCACGTGTCGCACACGTG
The DNA here is from genome assembly GCA_946803715.1 of Beroe ovata. Lineage (NCBI taxonomy): Eukaryota > Metazoa > Ctenophora > Nuda > Beroida > Beroidae > Beroe > Beroe ovata. The sequence continues at coordinate 799,333 of CAMPET010000003.1, read as the reverse complement.
ACCACCACACGGTGTCGCACAGTACCTGACACCACACACCGGTATAGGATCCACTCCACACCTCACTTCCTGTGACCGAGTCCCAGTGTGGTCGAACGCCCAGGGCGCCGCGCACGACACGGTGATGAGGGAGCCGCGCACTACTGCAGCTGTGTCAGGGAGAGAGGAGAGGTGGTGGTGAGGGGAGGTGTAATCCTCCAACCTACACTCATCTGTAGGGAGGGAGAGAGTTGTTATCTGGTATCGGCATCAAAGTGAGTAACTTCAACCCTAGTACCCTATAAGCCTATAAGTCCCAAATATGTACTATTGGAAAGGAATGAATCACTTCAATATTCCGGATATGATATTGGATTTGGTGTTGGAAAATCATATGAAATTGAGCTCACCGAGACACTGTGATTTGTCCCTAGCACCACTCTGTGACGTTGTCATGAAACTGGGGCACATGGTACACTTCTTAGCACCATACTCTGACGAGTAGGACCCGATAGGGCAATCTAAACACGTCCCCTCCACTTGGTAAGTGCCTGGCACACACTTCTCTGTGGGGGAAATATAGTGCGAATACTGCTGGGAGTATCATCTCGACATTACACAGGTCACCAATATATCATGGGAGATCTAACTTGCTAACCGAACTTCAAATTGACACATTACATTATTCTGAACTAACATCAACATAACAACAGCTTGACACCTTGTACCTTGACACAAGCACAGACGATTAGTAAGTAGTTGACACCACTTACTGCAAGTTTTGTCCTGGAGAACTCTATCGGGTGCACAGGGATTGTCAAACGCCAGATATGGGGAAAGGACGGGCACCAACAGCTCGTTCAGTATGATCTCATCTCTTGCCTGAGGATCGCGTGTTCCGATACTATAATAGCGAACATAAATGTCGATCCATACCGATGTCCGATATCCAAGTGATCGCTTATAGGTTGTGGTCTCCTGCAGCTAGTTCCAACACGAAGCTATGAATTCAAGGGGAGCCATATTGCCATAACAATTCTCACCATATCATTGGGACTCCTGCCCGGATCATGTTGTATTATTTCAAACTCAATGCCAGCTGTAGATCCTGATTCTACACACGGGTCTGTGAAAGAGATAGCACACAATTTCTCCCTTACACATGGTACCTTGCTCACTGCTGCTTCCAAACTGTGGGTATACAGGTTATGACCTAGCTAGTAGCTGAGCTAACTTAGCTCTAAATTGATATCTAGATACTGGGGTTGCCCTAAAGACTGATAGCTATAAATGATAACTATATCTACTGTAACAGGGGTTATATGCAGAGATTCACCAGAATGTTATGTACGATACGACAGACTTCACTCCTTGCATCGACCCACTATTCAGCATTCAATATACTAAGACAGGGAATACTGTATCCGGGGGGGGCGAATATCAAACCTCGTCTCTAACCCTGCTGCAACTTTTGCATCCCCACACGGAGTCCTCAGTTTAGAATACGAGAACTTGAGCTTAGTTCCGTCACTAGCCGTGACTGAAAGTATTGTGAGTGTTTTGCAGCCTCGCTCAATCATATTAGCGAATTAGTTATTGTGACTAAAGCACAGCCGACAAATAGTAAACCCACCCACGTCACACATTCACGAAAACCCACTCACGTATACTCATCCCTGTCTGCATTGATACAAACACAGATGACAGGCATATCACGAACAGTCAAAGTACGGATATCAGCTGATCAGTTGGAGATATGAGCCGACAGGCGCGCGCGAAGCTCTTTGTTCAACCGAGACTAGGTTGTACTTGACATAATCACCTTGTCTCAATTCAAATCAAAAGGAAGAATGTTAGGACTTAGGTTTTGTTGCATTGAGCAGGGGAGAGGTAAGAGAGAAAGAGATATCTTGTTAAATATATACGTCAGAGAACTAATTTGTTATGAAAAGCCAAAGGATATGCAGATTAGGTATAGTCTAGTTCCAATGTTATAGTAAAGATCGAGAATCATAACGAGCAGGAGAAAATTCACCCACGCACCCCTTTCCCTCCCATTTTCTAAACAAATCAGGGAAAATTTCTATCCCCTATCTCCTATTCCCTACTACTTACTTGAGTATGAGACGAGTAGAAGTAGTGTTATCAGATCAACGGAAAGTTTCATCATTCACACAAATCATTTACTGAGGGGTGGGGGTGGTGATTGGTGATCGATACAAAAACTTCGAGAAGTTTTTTTATTGAAATATGTGTCCGTTACACTTGTGTGCACTTGGGCAGTCGATCAAGGACGCCTAACTACCAGGAAGTAAGGAGGGTTTATAGAAACACGTGAGATTTCTACTGACTACATAATGAGGGCTGCCGGACAACTGCGCACACTGGAGGTCAGCGATTGACGAGGAAGCGTGGGAAAATTTGAGGTCAACCCAATCAGTGACAACCTCCTGATTAGAACTGCGCACATTCAGTCATGAAATCAGGTCAAACTAAGCTTAAAATCCATGCGAGACCATCTCTAACCCTGAAACTAACCCTTGCCTAACACTGACACTGGTCCTTACCCTCACCCTTTACCTGACCCTAACCATAATCTATGAGTATGTGCGCAGTTGTCATTTGGCATAGACTTTAACTTGATTGTGGTGCAATGTGCGCAGTTGTCGTTTCAAGAATCAGAAGTACCTAATTAGCCCGAAACATTGACAGGGCACCCTGTTAGACCGTGGGAAATGAATTTTTAAGTGCACAATTGTCGGCAGGCCATTATAAGATATATCTTAAGACATCATCAATTGAAGTGCGCGTTTTACCAGGGTTGCTAGGGTCGATACGAGCGCTATCATAAGAAACAACATCAAGAGCAAGGGATGTTCAGCAGTCAGCACAGTACTAAATACTACATCATTCCAAGGCATTGTGTACGCTATAGAGCGTAAAGAATTCAAAGCGGCTTTTATCAAATTTGACAATTGCAGACTTTATCAGCCATCAGGCAGTAGATGCCAAAGAAAACTACACACAAATTGAGTCATGTTCACTGGTTATTAATAAGCTACAATATCCGCCACACTATGAAATAATCCACCGTCTAGAACAAATTCTATGTCACTTGACGCAGGACAAAATCTTAGAGAATGCAACGGAAAGTGGATAAAGTGAAGGAATGCATACAAAGCCAAAGTATCGGCTTAACCAGACGTTAAGGGCGAAAGAGGGCGCCTCACGCAATAGCTTCTCTCTATATAGGGGGAGAGAAGGATGGAAAAGAGAAAGTGGGAGGAAGAAAGTGTGGGTGAGGGAAAACTAACATGCCATTATTTGACATGTTCTGAGCACATGCACAATGAATATATATAATGCCTGCACAAGGACTGATAATATTCACTCGACTTTATGTTACGGAAACCTTACCAATACCACAGTGATCAATACGTGTGTCACATGACACACGCACGTCACAAACAGGTTACTGAAAGTTAGTGTGTGTGTGTCAGGTTCAAATTATAAGTCTCGTTTATTTGGACAGAATAACGGGTAAACATGTCAACTACTATGTGATACATATCATGCTAGGCGTGGTACTATAATTGCGGTACTAATTAATTGTAAACAAGGTAAACTGACAATCATTGACAAGGTGATGCGACAAGCCGACTAAAATCCCTCTAATATATGCACAAATTCCACAGATGGTTATAACTGTAAACAACAACATGTACCAGTTACAATGAAGTGAGAGAAATTCGACGGCATACCTTAACTTGTAAATAGTTACTGCTGATGCCAAATACCAATCTCACTTCACACAAATAGCTCTGTATCCGCGCATTTTTTATGGGTTTTAGACGACACTCATCAGATCTATCCACGCACAGTGAATCCGCTATTCCAATTATGAATAGGTACTAAACACACACAAAAACTGTGATATTAGGAGTTAATCAGTTGTAAACACCCTGACACTTCACAGACCGAAAAAAAATGTTGACAAAAACTAGATGAGAGTACAGTTTTTAGTAATAGTCAATACTTGTTGTACACAAGGCGAATACCTGACTTCTGTAGACACACGTTTGATGACAGGCAGAAAAAAGGCCAGACTTTTGTTGCAATACAAATTAGCCCTTTGCAACGCTTGTGGACAAATTCGAGAGAGCTGCTGCTGTGAATTAGTGCCATAAATAATCCCCCGGACTCCAACATAATGTATATTCTATTATTTCCAGTCAAAAATATGCAGGTCAACGTGATATGATATGAATGTTTTAGAGCTGGTGTTAATGGACGTTAGTATGAAATTTATGCCACTTTAATTGCCAGGTAATTTCTAGAGTTGGTGCTTTAACAAAACACACCCAATATTTGAATGCAGTTAGACTGATTTGGATATGCCAAGTGGACAGTGGTTTGAAAACTGATGGTATTGGAAAATGCAGGACAGTGGATAAACCTTTGTCAACAGAGAAGACGAACAACATGTGATGGATATAATTTGACTAATTCCAAGTTAAAACACTAGATAAGACTCCAGGAGCTATTTAAATCTAGCATGTAGATACTCATACATATACAGAGTTCATGTTAAGAATCAAACAAGATATGTCAACAACATTTCATCGAGTTTTTATAACAGATCATACAAGCAAAATAATTATGCTGTCATTTGAAGTTTGGGGTGATTATACAGGAACAGAGGAACTTCAAAGATATGGCATTAATAAGACCAATAAGAGGAAGCCAAGATAGAATTAATTTAGTCTCTTGTAGTAAATAGTAATAGGCCGATTGTTGTCACGCTCAAACAAGACGGCCTTGATCTACATTTTACAACTCATGCTATGAATCTAATCTCAGAAGCGAGGGCCACACTTTGTGGAGATCCTGAAGAAGAGACTATAATGTCTTGAAACTGTCAGTAGATTTGTGGTGAAAAAGTGTGGGTTTGATTCAATTGACTTTGTATCACTGTCTACAATGTTCAATCATCTGAAGCAAGTCATGCTATGAATAATGAATTTCATAGATGAACAATACAAAATGCTCCTAACTCATGCTATGAATTTTATAGACGAACAATACAAAATGCTCCTGAACTTGGCTGCTGCTAGCATGGCAAATCAAACCATGAAGTGTAAGGGTTACACAAAACATACAACAACGTTTGTTGACCAATCTGAGATCGAGACATTGAAACAGAAATTCGGCTGTAGTCAATTGTTCCCACGTTTGTAGGATTTCACATTACCCTTGCTGGCGGGATTTTATTCCTGGCAAGGGCGGAATGAAAATTGCGCGCACCGACAGTAGGGTAAAATCCTACAGTTCACACGTTGGGTGACCCAACCTGCCGCGGCGCCAATTTTTCATGAGTTCAGCTGCCGGGCGCGCACGCGCAACGTGTACGTGTGCACACGGTACGCGCCGCGCCGCGCCGCTTGATTCTACTCATAACTCACAAAATAACTACCATCCATTAGCTGAATAGCTGATTAGCATGAGCATGTGCATGTATGCGCGCCGCCGCGCGCCACATAAAGGCAAAAATGAAAGAATTATATTCAATATCATTAATTCTGAATGTGCATATCTTTGGCTTTCTGCCGATTAATATATATATATATATAGGCTCGTGCTATTCACAGTGGCTGCGCTGCAAGTAGGTATCGAAANTTTCATAAATTCCTGCTGCAACCAATGCTTCAGTTTCAAAATTTCACCGGTGTTACGCTCTCATCCCAAATCTACGTTTCAAGTCATGAAGTTGAATCTCTTTATTCTTCCCCGGCTTTCCGACTTATCACTGCAACCCATTCATTGAGTGTATAGGCCATCTCAAACCTGAGAAGCACCTCAATATGACCTCATCAAAACGGGACAAGTTGAATGAGGAGGGGATAGAGAAGCTGAGAGAAGAGGGAGGGAGGTAATTATTCAAATGAAAAGGGAGGGGAAGTGAGAAACGAAAAGATCACTCAACTTTTCTCCCAGATTCATCTCTTAATCATGAAAAGTGCAAATGCAAGTGTAGTGCACATCAAAACTGATCACAAACAACAACACATTCAGGGAAAATATGGGTACCAAGTTAAATAGACTGTCACCGTAACAATCGGTGGGTTAATTAATGATTTACCTGCTACTATCTTCGTTAATAATTACCAGATATTACATAGTAACTATCGTGACACAGTGTCACAAACGCGGATTGATAAGTCAGGAAGCAACCTGAAAATCAGCGAAAATGGGTTTCCAAAATTAAATTGTAAACAACCACACCTAAAATGTAG
>CAMPET010000003.1:776750-789681 GCA_946803715.1 Beroe ovata | reverse complement strand
ACTCAAACATTGGTCGATTAAGATAAAAATGAAGATTTGTACGGTGTCATGTGACCCAAAACAATGAATGCTCCACCCTAACAAGCTTATGCGACAGTCTGAGTAACATGATCACATGGCCTGGAGACAAGGAGCGCTATAGGTATCGGAATCCTGTGGATACATCAGTACAACTACAAATACAATATATGTATAATTCCATCACGCAATTCTCTCATGAATGAATTATTTGGGTACACGTCCATGAGTGCCAAAGCAATTTATGAAACATCTTAATACCTTTATTATCTCAGATCATGTGCATAGATGGGGTGAAATTGAATGCAGTGATTGACTTATAGTTATAAAAGTTGTGATACTTATTGTAGTTATCAACCCACGTCAATGTCATGATATGTTCCAGTATGCTCATTGCTCACGATATATGGTATTGATCGCGAATTCAACAGTACAACGGTTGATCATGTATGCAACGCGAACGTGACCCATTAGTATTACTCGCACGTACAAGTATCAGATATCCAGTAGGCGAGGCGCAGTGATGTCAGACACTGATGTCAACACTCGTCATGTGAACCACGGGAAGATGATTGGCTTGTTATGCGTCAGAGATAAGCAGATCATGTAACCATTGGATTTGTATAAAAGGTAGTAGAAGTATTAGCAGGCTATATTGACCCGCACTCGATTTCAACATGTCTTCTATTCTCAACTGCAGCAATTGTTCTCAAGTAGATAATACCTCTCATATTGACGCAGAGGGATTTCACCATCTTCATATAAGAACAAAGCTCTGCCCTGCACACCTTTTCACCCTCGAATCTGCACCCCTTGACTCAGCTCTACCTCTCCCGCCAACCATCTCAACACTTCCCGATCCCTATCCTGTTCACACCCTCCTTTCCCAGGAAGATGAAGAGATGTTGCAACTTCTCGATGTCCTGCAAGATGAAGGGGAATCCTCGGAACCACCAAGAAAAAAGAGAAGAAGAACTCACAGATTCTCTGAAGATACTGCAACATATCATGAAGTCCGACAGAGGGTGGAGTCTGGAGACAATCTGTGTTCAGCTATGAAGAAATCGAAAACGAGTCGTTCCGCTTTCTATGAGAGACGATTCATTGTAGAGCTCTGAAAAATGACGGGAAGCTTATTCGATAGTTTTTTCATGAATATCTCTGTGTTTTTTAAGTTGATGAGCTTAACTTTATCAATTCATTTATATTGCTTTGACTAAAAGTGCGTAATAATCTTCTTTTTTCAGGTGAGCTGTGGCGTGTTCGGCTTAATATGTATGGTTCCGCTTAAGTTCCGCTTAAGTTCTGCTTAAGTTCTGCTTAAGTTCCGCTTAAGTTCCGCTTAAGTTCCGCTTAAGTTCCGCTTAAGTTCCGCTTAAGTCTGCAGAGACCCATAATGGCAGACAAATTACATCATTCCGAAGTCATGACCTCTTTGATACAGTTCATTGGAGATCCCGTCGATCTCAGGGTGAGCACATCGGTGCCCACTCAGCGTGACGTATTGCGCTTTGTCGGTTTCATACGCTTGTCTGAATTTGCTCCACGTGACCCTCTTTCCGCAATTCATGGTCGTGTTGCTGATATTTTAGTGCAGTTTCTATCTAGTCTTGGCTTTGCTGTGGAGATCCGCAACGTCAAAAGGTGAGTCATTCTCCATTTATACATAATTCGATGAAGCATGGGATCAAATGACAGAGACACGGGATTAATACGTATGAATATGATGGGTAGGGTGGGTCAAATGATACGCCTTATGAATATGAATTTGACATGCTTGTACCTTTGAACGTGACATGCAAATTTTTTCAATTCTGCATCGATGTTTTCGTCATAACAGAACATGTTGGGGTGCATCATGATCCAGTACAAATTTCATCCCATGACTAGCGATGACACGGGGGGAGAGGGTCAAAATGACGTGAAAATATGTGACAGCTCCCTTGTCGGGCGGGGGTCACCGTCAAATGTCCCATTTATCTAATCTATGGGCACTTATGCTTTGTACAAAAGCTCAGAATCGAAATCCGTCGGTAGCCATTCGTAAAAAATGGTGGAACACGCCCATTTAGCGTGGGAAAATTGTGAAATTGTAATTTTCACCCGTTTTTGTCTTGTTTGAATTCAAAGTTATACATTTTTGACGCGCTCAGTTTATTCACGGTGTTATTTTGGCGCTTTTAATCATTGAAATAACCCTGAACCGCTGGCTCCGACCACGCCCATTTTGAGCAAATTTCGCCAAATTACAATTCTATCAGAATATCAATGGTTCTTGGTAACCGGAACCCATCGTCAGTATTATACTTTCAGACTTTTCTTGTCAACCTTTTCGTGTCACACTTTTCTGTCACGCTGTCACACTTTCTTGTCACACTGGCACATATTGATAAGTCAACGTTTGAACGATCACCAGGAACACTGTTCACTACGTCACGTGACAGGTGTGATCACGTGTGATGTAATACCTTACATCAGTGATGACTAATTACGTATCGGAATTTCGGCAAAAGGGTCATAACATTTGCAATTGTGTCCATCAATAAGAAAATGTCTGGGGCACGTCTTATGGACGTCCATTGGACGTCCATTAGTCATTCCACTCATCATGACACCAATGGACACAATGGACACAATTTGTCCATTTTTCATGTTCAATGGACACAATGCACATCGATCTTGTGCATCTGGGTGGACACAATGGACACACAAATCCGCACTTATTGATGGACATCAAAATGGTAATATGATCCAATTGACACAATGGACAAATATTGACCCATGGACACAGTAGATACACAGTGTGTCCAATACACATGTACATTGGACACACTTGATACATTGTGTCTATTGGATATATCGTATCCACTGCACACAATATGGCAATTATTCACATGACGTCCACAGCAATAAGAAAACGTATGTCTTTTGTGCACTATGCGTTTATTGTACACAGTTTGTCCATTGGGCACAACATGTCCATTGGACACTATAAGTCTATTGGGTTAGGGTTAGAGTGAGGGTTTCCCATGGAAAAAGTATGTCCGATAAACATTTTGATCTTTATGGACATTTTTCGTTCAATAGTCATATTGCAACTAGTGGAAATGCTGTGTCCAGTATACTCTGTGTGTCAAATGGACAATTGCGTGTCCAATGGGGATATTTTGCCTAATGAGCATATTATGTCTATTGGACATGCTGTGTCCAACGGACTACGTGTGTGCAATGGACGTGTTTATTGGACAAACTGTGTCCATTGTCAATATTTGTCCACTGTGTCCATTAGACCAAAATAACAGTTTGATGTCCATCAACAGGGGCGGATTTGTAAGTGTGACCATTATGTCCACTGGTGTACAATGGACAAAAATACCAAATTGTCATATTGAGTTGAGTGTCTAATGGACGTCAAATGGACGTGCATTAGACATGCATTAGACATTTTCTTATTGATGGACACAATGGACACAATTACAAATCTTATGACCCTTTCACCAGAATTTCTCACACTGTTTAGCGGAAGTGAGTGGTCGTTATAACTCATGTATATTGTTATTGTTATTGTTGTTGTGTAGATGATTAATGATACACTGTTACATGCCTGGTTGTTGTTATCTCTTGTATAGGTACTTTCTATTTGAAGTTATAACTTGTGACCTCAGCTAGTGTTTCACCTTCACAACTTATGATTACCAATGTACAGAATGAACAGCTATCAAACAATGCCGTATATAGTGAAATTACAGCGATCATGAGTTTTTCCCAGGAATTCCATTCAATGTATGAGTCACGTGATGCATCAAATTAATATTATTTCCCAGCCTGTTTACCTTCAGTTATAACAACGTTACAGCTTCATTTGCTATGTGTAAATACTGTTTGTTGCTACACGCTGTCTACGAAACATTGAGTGTCTTCTAGTTTTACCCGACAATATATTTGTCGCACCTCTATTTTCTTGGTACTCCACGATTATATACGGGTTAGACTACTATACACTGTTACAACTTTGACACGAGTGTATCTCGTATATCTGTCACGTATATCTATCTCGTATACCTAATCTACTGTGCTACCTATTCAAGTGTTTACTTGTGATCTATGTTAACCTTCACGATTTTCACGATTTTCTTGCTCATACGAAAAAAAAACCTGGATCATTAGCTTGAGTAGCTCCCATGGTGTTTTCATGATTTATGTGTTGCTACGCTACGAATTTGATATCGGTAACAAGTCTGAGTGCCATAATTGCTCTGACACACTGTCACACAGATGCTGCCAATTGTTAAACGATCGCTGTCATACAGTCGCGGGGTGTAGTAACACGGGCACTTGCACTAACAGTAACACAATGTCACAGTCACACGACTTTGTCACACTGTAACAAGTGCGCTAAGAGTGTGACAGTGTGTCAGCTTCCGTGTGACAGTGCGACATCACCCGTGGGAAAGTCTCATCGCCCATGAGACAGTGTGACAGTCTGAAACGAAAAGTGTGACAGTCTGAGAAAAACAGTGTGGCAATGTGACACGAAAAGTGTGAAAATGTGACAGACAAAGGGTTGCCAAGAGGCCTTCAAAAATATTATCATATAGGGTATGTGAATAAGGGTTAAAAGAGATTCTGAATCGATTTCCGACATTTGAAGTTTTGGGTACACCTGAGTGATACTGAGCCCATTTTCGACCGTACGTGATGGTATAACCATTGAAATTTGTTGACAAGATCTCATTTTAATCGCTATACCTTCTCTACACATCGGTCACAGTTGAAAACCATTTACCAAAATCTTCGGAACCACGCCCTTTACCGGTTTCAGAAAACCATGGCAACTGACTTTCATCGGTTTTGTCATGCTAAGTATCAAATTAGTTTATTTTTACCCTCTGAGTTGATTCCCGATGTTATTTTGGCACTTTGAGCAGCTCTGGAGCATCTGGGCTCGACCACGCCCATTTTTGGAATTGGCGTGTATTCCAGCACCCAATTCCATCTATAAACATTGTGTACTGTGAAGGGTATGTAAGTAGGGGTTTTTTTAGTAACCTTGAGTCATTTCTCAACATCGCTTTTGAGTTTTGAGGCATACACTGGTCTTTTGGAGCTTCACCTATGACACACCCCTACTCCAGTTTTGGTAGCTTCTTCAGAGAAAAATCGGAATTTAGAATCAAAACTGTGTGGGTTTAGATCAACCTTTCAAAAATCCCTATTTGCACTTGCTATATAAATTATCATAGCCTCCATGCTTTTTTTGGATAAAATTGGCCAGAAATGAGATATGTCGAGATCAGGAGCTGCTTCAAGTGCCAAACCAACAGCAGGAATCGACTCAAGTGGTTGAAAATATATACTACTTTTAATTTCGGAACTATGAATTGCGAACATTGCAAAAAGGGATGAAAATTGAAATCTTGGTTTTCCACCCTGGAAACTGGAGATGGGCGTGGTCATATATAGGTAAGGTCCAAAACACTTCCCGCATGCTTCCCGGCGGTTTAGAATTTTGGCTGATGCAAAGAGCTAATAAAGGTATGATTTTGGCATCATTCCTTACAGCTTTTGAATATTCTCATAATCCAAAGTCTTATCTATAGAGGTGTATGGGTATACTGCAAACATAGCAAAATGCTGGATATCGATTTTCTAATCCAAGGATTGACACAAGAGATGGAAGAGTCTAAACTGTGGATCATCAGCGGTTACCCTACAGATGTAAGGCCCTCCCCTGTCAACTGCGATTTGAATCTTAGTATCAGCAGGTGACAGGAGAGAACGGAGGGGTTTCGGCCCACCGTACCCCTCACAGCTTACAACTGCAAGGCTGGGCCACCCAGAACTCCGGAATTCTGAGCTCCACAGTTTAGATGGACGGGGGGATTGGAGATAGGAATCAAAGGAAGATNCGCATTATTGATGGAAAGGGATAATGACCAAATGAACGCTTCTATGAGGATTTGCTTATGTTTTCCGCTTCATACAGTCATGCTGATGACAGACAATGACATAAAATCTTAGATAAACGCTTCTATGAGAATAAGCAGGATTTTACCTGTCTTTCTGCGTAATACAGTGATTCCACATTATTGATGGAAAGGGATAATGACATAAAATAAATGGTTCTACGAGAATAAGCAGGAATTTACTTGTTTCTCTGTTTAATACAGACATACAGTAGCAGTGTCAATTCCAAATTCAGAATATACAGTCCTGTATTCATCTGCTATATGTATTCTCCGCTTGTGGAATTCCCTGAGGGATTTTAAGAACCCATTCGGTGACACAGACTCAGAAGCCACTTGCCCCCCTGAGCTGCTCACCGGAGGGGGGACCCTCGGAAAAGATGTGGAGAAGGAGCTGACCCCAGATTTATTTTGGCAGCGCCTTTCCTCCCGCAACTCTGAGAGCTACAGAAATGCACGCCCCATACAATTATATATTGACGCAAGGTGGACTCACTGAAAATTATCTCATTGTCTCACCCAAGTAATGATAGAGAGTTATCAAACTAAACATACTCGTAACAAGTCAGAGCCACCATCCTGCCGTTGCTTAGAGCAATAGTACCCAATGCAATATTAACGGGACAATTGAGTTCTCATTATGCTCCTTTGGTACGTAAAGTTTCAGATTACCCTCATGCTTCTGATAGGAACTGTTTGCTTGATAGGTGCATTTTATTGCACAAAAATTAGCCAATAATATCAGAACAATGTTGATTCACATGATTTTTATTGGTAGGGATATGTACTTAGTTATTAATCTTTGATGACATGAGAAATGTTGTCTGTTATCTCAAATTCAATTTTACATTGTTTATAGCTGTATTTTATTTATCCACGAACCGTCGTTGGGACAATGACCTCATAATCTATGTTGTGAGGGTGCAGCCTACCTCTCATTTATTGTCTTTCTCCATAATCAGCAGTTTTACATGGAAAGGGCTAAAAACTTCAAAATAAATACTCCTATGAGGTGCTATTTCAACATTGCTTATTATCTCTCCCCACAATCAACAGCTTTACGTGAAAAGGGNGGGGTTCGCCAGGGGTCAGGAGGGGGTCAGGAGGGGTCATTAGATTGATATACTTTCTTTCGACCCTCAACCCTCACCGTGTTTTATATTTCAGGTTGCCTAAGAGCCGATCACCTTCTTCAGCTGAGGATGGCAGTCTTCACTCATGTGTTTTTCATTTTTCCGACGATGACTGCGATGTAAGTCACCTCATGGGATTAATGATCGATGGCTAATTATCTTTCCGAGAATAATATATATTCGACTTAACTGTCAATCCATCATAAAAGATTTATTTGTTTTTGCTTTTAGGACGTTGAGGATCTGGATTATTGCCCCTTGTCAGAAGAATCAGACTCAGACTCTACGTACAATGTGACCCCACTCGCACACACGCTCCAGGTAGCTTCAAGATTGCAGGTTGGGGCAGAAGCAGTCGCAAAAATCCTCACTTCATACAACCTTGACATTGGGATTGAAGATGTTGTGACAGAGAAAAAGGTGCGCTGTCAGCGAGGCAAGGTGTTCCATTCAGCTATAGAGGAGAGACGAGGGGCTGAAGCAAAGGGTTCGTATAATATATTAGAATTACATTGCTAAATATTTGGGATTACATTGCTTGCACATTATTCACTATTAACTTAGCTATCCAATCACTCCAAATACTTCAGGACTGTATTTCGATGGAAAGAAAGACAGGCATACACTGACCAGAAGTGAGGCGGGAGGGACGACTCAGAAGGAAGAAGAGCACTACACTGTTGTACTGCACTACCCTGAGAGGTGTGAGGAGGAGAAACAGGAGGGAGTTTACACTGGTTTCTTCGTTCCTCAAGACGGCAAAGGTGAGTGACAACAAGATGTCTTCGAGTTTGAGAGCACCCTGAACTGAACAAGATTCATAACTAATTTTACTCTGACAAACTCCTATTCGAAGTCATTGTTACACATTGGCATACTCTAATTGAAATTCAAATCTTTCAGGTGTGAGCATTGCTGTGGGACTAGCCGACTTTGTGAAGTACATGGATCTGAAAACTGAAGATCTACGAGTGGCAGGAACAGACGGCACAGCAGTCAATACTGGATGTGATGTGAGTAAACTGGCCAAATATGCTGATAGTAGGATGATATAGGTTGGATTTTCATACATTGTGATTGATTTTCATGCAATGATATCATACCTTATTCCTTGTCAGTTTTATGCAAATCACAGCCTGAGACATTCAATTTTTAACAGGAAGGAGTGATCGTTCATCTTCAGCGGATTTTTAGACGGTCTCTCTTCTGGGCAGTTTGCAGCATCCATCGAGCAGAACTCCCACTCCGGCATCTGATTGGGAAACTCGACGGCAAGTCGACAGGTAATGTGAATCCTAAATATGAAGGGTTATTATCTAACTTTTGAGGATATCCCAGCGGTATCAGTAGCCTGTGTTCCAATCATTAGATAATAACGTTAGATCACACTTATTCGGTGCATGGTTCCCCGATTTCACCCGGCTTCGCCTCGAGAAATAGGGCCTAACAGTACTACGCACCTCACAGGTGTAAAGAAACTCTATATCATATCTTTTACTTTATATCATTAAAATGAGGTCCAACCTCCAAGCGAGGGCGTCACTCATTATATCTGATTATCTCCATTGAATTAAACTCAAGGAACTATGTTTTTTATAATCTCATGATAATATCAATTCTTACAGGACCCTACGATTTTGACGGACCTATCGGATGCCTACTGGCTGGTGATCTCCATGAACTGCCGGTCGGAGATTTCGAACAGATTGTCTGCAGTGATTTCCCTGACATACCTGATGCAGTAATGGCCAGATTCAGTACAGATGTGAAGTATCTCATGCGGATTGCTCGGGCGGTCGCTGATGGTGAGCCACTTCATTTCACATTTACGTGAAGTAACCTTTCGATTATCAACTTAATGATATACGCTGCTCTCAGTCAGATCAGACCGTTACAATGCAAACGACAAACGTGTTTCATCCTCCAACCCCTTCAGGAAAATTCCCGGCCGAGATGAGGCACGAGATGATTGGTGAGCTGTGCCACAGTCGCTGGTACACTACCGCTAGTAGAGTGTTGCGGCTGTACGTGTCAGGGACCTGCTCTGACCCCAACCTCAAGAGATTCGTCAACTATATAGTGAATGTCTATGTCAAGGTAACTATTATTGTATTTGTTGTTGGAAATCAAGACAGCTGATAACTTTATGATGTACACATCGAAATGCGGAGGACTTAAGCTGATTGCCATTTAATTTTATTCATATCCTGCAGATTCACGTGGCAATCAAAGTAAAGAATTCAATCAGTTTTGGTGCAACACTTCTCCTGGAGGAGGTTCAGCTGGTGAACACCCACTGCTCTGATGAGGAGAAGAAGATCGCCACTCCCGTCCTGCAATGGAACTGCTTCTACGCTCACCCAGAAGCAATATTGCTATCCATGCTTGGTAATTAGCTGTTAATTTCAGATCATTATAATTGAAACTTTCCAAATTGACATAATAAGATTAAGACTTTAAACATCTAATCTTAGAATTACACCACTTCTCTTCCCTAGCGGACGAAAGGAGAGAAGTACGCGTGAGAGCTGTAGATATTATCGAAGAGGTGAGGAGCTATCACCACATGAGGACAGTGAGGAAATTCTGGAAACCACAGCTGAACCTTGTTGCCTCTGAAGTGTGGGAGTTATCCCGGATTAGAAGGAGAAAGGTGGGTGTGGCGACTTCTCTTCTCAAATTACTATGATATTGATAAAATGGCACTGTATATTAGTGTAAATCATTTAATCCTATCTCTTATTCCAAACCGAACTACGATGTTGAATGGAACATAGTTATAGGTACTGAACCTACATAGTGGGTACTGATTCTTTCATCGCGTTTTTATTCGATAATCATATTATGCATATTTCAGGATATGAGTAACCGGCTTGCTTTTCTATCTGAAAAGAAGGGATGGAAACTGTTGACAGAGCCGCCTGTAACTGTGGGATTGGACCTCATGATCTATAAGGAGAATCCGCTTGTTTTGCACTATCCGGCACACAACCAGAGCGTGGAAGCTGGGGTGAAAACAACGTCAGATGCTGTGAAGATGTCGATAGACTATGAGAATTGCCTGGGAAACGCATTCTCCACCTCTGATTCTAGGAAGAGACTGCGGGGGAAAGTTACTCGAAAACGACATCTACAGGAGCTGGGATCGCCTGTAACTCCCAAGAGAAGACACTCAACACCCCACTCTAAAGCACTTTTTACATGATATTATTAAACTCGGAGTGACTGTGGTTGATTCATGGTTATTGTTAGTTTTTAACTGACTGCTTATATTGAAATTGTACAATGTATAATGTACATTCAGATTGTATAGTTGTAAAGAAATACATAGGCAGTACATTGGTTATGGTATATTTTGACATTTTGCATCGAGTAATTTAGTAATTGAATATGAATGATATTTTCAGATCTTTGTTTGCTGTATTACGAGCAACTTAATTTATACTTTCATTATACATGTTTCAATCTTCTATAGCATATGCTTACTTACTTGGGATAGCACATAGGTGATCGGGAATTTAACTAGGTAAGGACTGAAATGTCTGATTGTCTGTATATTCAGCATAGCATGCGCACCCTCAGAATATAGGTAATGTATAGTATTATTCCATGTACATTGTACAATGTATATGCTCCTTGTCTCCAGGCCATGTGATCATGTGACTCAGACTGTCGTATATGCTTGCTAGGGTGGAGCATTCAGTGTTTTGGGTCACATGACACCGTACAAATCCATAGTACTTCATTCTGATCTTAATCGACCAATGTCTGACTCTGAGTACGTCCCTCAATCAACTGCAGAGGATGCCATCGTCTATAGCCTTAGCTCATTGTATTTGTACGTCTGTTTCACTGAAACCGTCAGTGCTGAGTGCAGTGACGTGTGTTGGATCATCATCAAAATTCAGAATCACGGAATCATTGCATATCAATATCATAGCGCATGCCTNGTGATCCTTTCTAGATTTTTACGTCACTGATAACAATATCATGAAACAGATGCATCCGGTTGAAGTGCAGTGTCAAGCAATCAACATCGCCCCCTTCACCCTTGAGTTTCAGTTATAAGCGGGACGCGACACCATGCTCGGTGTCAAGCAGCACTATCCCTGTCACTGTCAGTAGTGAGCGGGACCTGTCACCACTTTTGTTAATCCACGGACTCAATACCGGCATTTTATAATGCTTCCGCTGCTTTAATAAGTCTGAAGCATATAAAAGCAGTCAACAGCGCTGAAGTCTGCTGAGAGTCCGCTTAAAGTCCGCTCAAAGTCCACTCATCTTGTAGTTGTTGTAACGAGCATGGTGCAATTATTACAAGCATCATATAACTCCGATGGGGTTGGGGGCTGGGGCTATATACCATAATTGCACCATGCTCGTAACGACAAGATAAGCGGACCATAAGCAGACTTCAGCGCTGCTGACTGTTTGCCTATATGCTCCAGAATTATTGAAGCAGCGGCAGCGTTATCAAATTCCGGTATTGATAAGTCAGTGGATTAACACAAGTCGTGTCAGGTCCCGCTCGCTACTGACAGCGACAGGGATATAGATAGTGCTGCTTGACACCAATCATGGCGTCGCGTCCCGCTTATAACTGAAACTCAAGGGGGCGATGTTGATCACTTGACGCCACTTCCACCGGACCAAACTGTATCGTGGTATTGGTATCAGTGACGTATCACTATCTCCATCAATAACGACATGGATCTTGTGCAGCTTTGACTACTCAATCTTTCATCTAGTTCAACTTCAGTGGGGTTGAAGAGATATAATCAGCTTGCAATGTATAATATTATTCCATGTACATTGTACAATGTATAACTATATGCTCTTTGTCTCCAGGCCATGTGATCATGTTACTCAGACTGTCGCATATGCTTGTTAGGGTGGAGCATTCAGTGTATTGGGTCACATGACACCGTACAAATCCATGGTACTTCATTTTGACCAATGTTTGATCACTTTGACTTTGAGTACGTCACTCAATCAATTGCAGAGGATGTCATTGTCTAAAGTCTTAGCCTATTGTATTTGTACGTCTGTTAATTGTTTCATTGAAATATCTGTGTGTTGGCTTGGATCATCATTAAAATTCAAAATCATTGCATATCAATATCATAGCGCATGCCTACTGCCTAGGACATACTGAAATAAGCGCGCGCGAGCTTAGCGCGCGCAAAAAGTACTAGCAGATGAGTCACGTGACCCACGTGACTGATCACGTGACTAAAAAGTAAATATCATTTGGCACAAGGAAGGCGTTGTCCAATTTCAAAAAGCTTGACATCTTCGTGATCAGCTCATCGAGATCTACCAGAAAAGGTAGAGCCTCAAAAAGTTAGAAAAAAGGGCGCACCCTAGTCCACTGCGTACACAATTTGGTGGTTGTGACAATGGTGAGAGGCAGGAGACAATTGGTAGGCGGAGATTTGGTAAGGAAACTTAAAATGCTAAATAGAGACACCGAATATGAGACACCAAACATTCAACCCCAACCTCAGAACTGCTCACTTTCACGCCCACTCTTTCTCTCGCCCATTCCTTTCTCACGCGATAACACCCTGTTTAACACTCATTCGCACCTGTCCACCTTCATCATGTGCCGATTCACAGGGTACTCAAACGTGGTGTAAATAAGCACCTGCCCTTATCTCGCAGTTATCAGCCTAGTCACAAGAAGGTTTAATTAAAACACCTGGCTTGCCCACGTAACGGCAACCTACTCTAATGTCTACACACCAAAATCAAAAATAGTTAAATTAAACGTCCTTCTGTGATTTTCAATCATCAAGATCTCTCATGACCCGT
>CAMPET010000003.1:753150-767927 GCA_946803715.1 Beroe ovata | reverse complement strand
GAGTTATATGATGCTTGTGATATCTCCTACTCGAAGACTGAAAGGGGTCACGTTATCTGCGACGCCTATCTTCTAGAATACCCAATGTCGGGACTACCCAACGTCGTGAATACTCAACATTCAACCCGAGTTGGGTATTCGGGACAATTGACTCCCCGACACTCACCGGATCAAGCTGTATCATGGTTATGGTATTGGTATCAGTGACGTAAAAATCTAGAAAGGATCACTATCCCACACGTGCGGATTGACAGGAGATTGTTGTATAATAATTGCACCATGCTCGTTACAACTACAATATGAGCAGCCTTTAAGCGGACTCTCAGCAGACTTCAGCTCTGTTGACTACTTTTATATGCTTCAGATTTATTAAAGCAGCGGAAGCAATATAAAATGCCGGTATTGAGTCCATGGATTAACAAGAATAGTGTCAGGTCCCGCTCACTACTGACAGTGACAGGGATAGGGCTGCTTGACGCCAATCATGGTGTTTCGTCCCGCTTATAACTGATATTGTTATCAGTGACGTAAAAATCTAGAAAGGATCACTATCCCTCGTGTGCGGATTGACAGGAATGAAGCAGAATTTAAGCAGAACTTAAGCGGACCTTAAGCGGAACTTAAGCGGAACTTAAAAAAGGAGATTATTACGCAGTTTCAGTCAAAGCAATATAAATGGATTGATAATCATAAAGATAAGCTCACTAGCAGAAAACAGATATATTGATGAACAACTTTCGAATAAGCTTCCCATCAGGTGAGCTGAGGCGTGTTCGGCTTAACTTGTATGGTCCGCTTAAGTTCCGCTTAAGTTCCGCTTAAGTTCCGCTTAAGTTCCGCTTAAGTTCTGCTTAANTCCGCTTAAGTTCCGCTTAAGGTCCGCTCATCTTGTAGTCATTCCTGTCGATCCGCACACTCTGACACTATTCTTGTTAATCCATGGACTCAGTACCGGCATTTTATATTGCTTCCTCTGCTTTAATAAATCTGAAGCATATAAAAGCAGTCAACAGAGCTGAAGTCTGCTGAAAGTCCGCTTAAAGTCCGCTCATATTGTAGTTGTTGTAACGAGCATGGTGCAATTATTATACACAGGCCTCCAACAATCTCCTGTCAATCCGCACGTGTGGGATAGTGATCCATTCTAGATTTTTACGTCACTGATACCAATACCATAACCATGATACAGCTTGATCCGGTGAGAGTGTCGGGGAGTCAATTGTCTTGAATACCCAACTCGGGTTGAATGTTGAGTATTCACGACGTTGGGTGGTCCCAACATTGGGTATTCTAGAAGATAGACGTCGCAGATAACGTGACCCCTTTCAGTCTTCGAGTAGAAGATATCACAAGCATAATATAACTCCGATGGGGTTGGGGCTATACACCAGAGTAATAATTGCACCATGCTCGTAACGACAAGATAAGCGGACTTTAAGCAGACTTTAAGCGGACTTTTAGCAGACTTCAGCGCTACTGACTGTTTTCCTATATGCTCCTAACTTATTAAAGCAGCGGAAGCGATATCAAATTCCGGTATTGACAAGTCAGTGGATTAACAAAAGTGGTGTCAGGTCCCCCTCGCTACTGACAGTGACAGGGATAGTGCTGCTCGACATCACGCTTAAAACTGAAACTCCAGGGGGCGATGTTGATCACTTGCCACCACTTCCACCGGACCAAGCTGTATCATGGTATTGGTATCATTCAGTGACGTTAAAATCTAGAGAGTATCACTATCTCCATCAATAGCGACGTGGATCTCGTGCAGCTTTGACTACTTAATCTTTCATCAAGTTCAACTTCAGTGGGGCTGAAGAGATATATTCTGCATAGCATGCGCACTCTCAGAGTGCAATGTATAATATTATTCCATGTACATTGTACAATGTATATGCTCCTTGTCTCCAGGCCATGTGATCATGTTACTCAGACTGTCGCATATGCTTGTTAGGGTGGAGCATCCAGTGTTTGGGTCACATGACACCGTACAAATCCATGGTACTTCATTTTGATCTTAATCGACCAATGTTTGAGTACGTCACTCGATCAATTACAGAGGATGTCATCGTCTGTAGCCTTAGCCCATTGTATTTGTACGTCTGTTAATTGTTTCATTGAAACATTCTGTGTATATTGGATCATCATCAAAATTCAGAATCATTGCATATCCATTATCCAATATCAATATCATTATCATAGCGCATGCCTGGGACATACTGAAAGTGAAATAAGCGCGCGCGAACATCAGCGCGCGCGCGCAAAAACTACTAGCAGATGAGTCACGTGACCCATGTGACTGATCACGTGACTGAAAAGAAAATGTCATTTGGCACAAGGAAGGCGTTGTCCAATTTCAAAAAGCTTGACATCTTCGTGATCAGCTCATCGAGATCTACCAGAAAAGGCTAGAGCCTCAAAAAGTTAGAAAAAAGGGCGCACCCTAATCCCATGCCACGTTGCGACGTTGCGTGACCTTGGCCCTTCCTGCCGCACCACGAGCGTGGTTTCTTCATGCGACGCTACTTTTCAATTCACAGAGTAGAATACTGAATAGGGGCGCGCAACGTGGGCAATTGCAATCTGACCTCAGCAATTATTCGCGGCGCGCGCGGCGCACTTTAACATTCGGCCTTCGATGAAAGCGCCTAGCGCGCGCTAATAGCAGACCGTCAAATTATAAAATTTAACGATTATTATTGACTGATTATTGGCTAAATTTTAATTGAATTGATTTCTGTTTCTCGCGCGCGCATTTCGTGCGCGCACGCTTTTACCGACGCGCGATCCAATGCGATGGTTGTAAGATTTCACCCTACCCTGGCCTTGCTGGCGGGGCGGATTGAAAATCGCGCGCGCACCGACGGTAGGGTAAAATCCTACATTGTCATGACAAAATGCTTTGGTAATTGGTATTGCTCTTAAAGAAAAGAGATGCGCGCGCAATTGAAATTGAGGTCACAATTGATCATGAAATATGACAACAAGAAACAGAGGACAGATCCTGATCCTACATCAGTACATCTATCAACAGATTTATGATCTAGCTTTTTACTAATTATTACATACGAGTCTTTTTCAGAAATCTATCTGAAACTTGTCACAAATTGAACTTGTCAAAATATTGAATGGTCATATTTAAATTAATGGCTTCGACATCTTCAAGAAAAAAAAAGTTTGAGATTTGAGCTATGGATAACCACATCACACGTTTCCATGGACTTTTCTCTCCTCCAACAGAGTCTGAAGACAATGGACAGGACACTGACGATACATATAACAGGGGAAAATCTGCTTGTTCTGATGGAGGGGACTGGACAGTTGTGGGAAATGGGAGGAACAAACTCAAACAGAAAACGTATTCGAAAAGGAAAGTAAGCAGTGATGGGGAGCGCACAACTACTTCATCAAGCCCTCAAACTGTCCAGGATTTCAAGAAACCTAGATCAGCACTCATCTCAAGTCCCATTACCCACAATCAATGTTCCTCTAATATACAAGTCTCTGATTGTGTTTGTGGTAAAGTTCCTGATGATGATTACAAGATTGTATGCTCAAAATGTGAGAAATCTTTCCACGCAGATTGTGTTAGGCTTAGTGGACTCGCACCAGAGCACCTGAAACTTCTATGCAATTGGTGGTGCTTCACTTGTCTGAATTCCAAGTTCGTACTTAATGATCCTGATTCACATAAGGCAATACGCCGTATTGTTAGGGATGAACTCAGAAATGTGAGGGAGGATATTTTGGAAGTCAAGGAAGACATTGCTGCAGTAACCAAATCAGTCCAAACTGAAGTGAAGAAGGAGGTCAAGACATATGCTGATGTGATCAAAAACAACCAGAAAGAAGTGATTGCTGCAGCAAGAGGCCCTGAACTTGTCAGAGATGTATGTAAAACACTGAGCATGGAACAATTGGAGAGACAGAGAAAGATCAGGAATGTTGTTGTGTCCAACATACCTGAAGCACCTGCAAATGTAGTTGGTGAAAAGAGAATTGATCATGACATCCANACTCGCAGTCCAACAGAAGTTGTATATCAGTGATGATACCGATATGGGCTATAGGCCTGCTCCTGTTGGACCCCGGGGTTTTGGCGATATTGATTGTATCGAGATCAAATAGGAAGTTGTAATCCGGGAACTTTGTTTGAAATTCCGTCACAATGTTCGGCTCGTCAGTGGCAACATATACCCTCTTCTCTGTACCATTAGGCTTGTTGTCATAGTAACGCCTGACCGCATCCATATACCGCTCCACATTCACGTACTTGGCCTCATGTCTCTTGTCAGTTCTCCGCACCTGCATTCCGGGCAGTGGCGCCACAAACCCTAGCTTCTCCCTCGCTTCCTTCACATGTTGCTGCATGACGGGTTGTAACCGGAATAGATATGCCACTACATGTCCTGCCCACCACGATATAGGGTATTGTAAACCCGATGGTGCGGGAATCCATTGCGGGGGAGCGCTTTTCCAGTGCGGGAGAATCCCGCTTTGCGGGGCCCAAGCACTTATTTTGACAACCTGATGTTCTTTGTGATCAGGCGCCCATTCCACAGCGGGTTCAACCCACTCTCTGCACGACGTGCTGATTGGTAGGAAGTATTCCTCCCATTCGGTGCGTGTAAACACATCCCCGGGCTCATGTGACAGTATGACAGTCCTGTTCGTCAGGGCGGCGTACATGAAACACGTGACTACTTCGTGGAACGTGGAGACAAAGCCAATGACGCGACGCATCGGGCACACCAGTTTGCGAGCGCTCGCGCAGTCCACCGGGTTCTGGATAGCAGCCAAATACTCTCTCGCTCGCTTGTTTTCCGGGATGTCAGTGTCGGCCCTGGCGTTGAAGTGGGAATCGTAAATGTCTTGAGTGAGGGGAGTTATATCCTCGAGGTAGTAGTAGTAGTACAGCATTATCGGTACAAGAGTGCAGGCAAGACATAGGAAATGGAGGCATTTCCCCATGATGTCTCACTCTGGAATATTATGAAAATTTCCAGTGAAATGAAATAGTGACTCGACGAAATGATATCAATAATCAATACTGATAACCCGTGTTTATAGCCATTCAAATTCCGAGTGATCTGAACGAAACCCCATGGATTCGATTCCTTGTTAAACATGCCGTATAACTATAACAGGAAGGATATCCACCGTGTTCGCCAGGCTAAACCACTCAAAAGTAATTTCATTATAGGTCTCGTTATTGGAAAATGTTTCTTTGTGTTCGACACTTTGTGATCAGGCACGTAGACGGGGGGGGAAAATTGGACCTCTGATGAAGATTTTCAAGGACTTCGCCCTTCCATACAGAACTTAACGTCTGGCTTCTGGGGGCGCAGCCCCCAGACCCTGCTTCTGGGTCAACGAGCACATTGAATAAAAACTAACTGTGATACTGTGATACTACTCCACTACTTTCTATACAATATGATGTCGTTCTATATCAGGGCAGTGCCTCAAGACCCGTTTATTTCCAGTGTAACAAAGCAATACATGGAAAATTTTGAAGGATTTCACCTTATCGAACAGAACTTAACCTCTGGCTTCTGGGGGCGGCGCCCCCGGACCCCTGCTCCTGATTATAAATGATTATCTGCTTATGTTTCAGCTGTATTCTAAGCTAGTCATCATATTGTGATAGTTGTTAACAGAGAACTGATCAGTGATCAGACTGATTACAGATGGTGATCGCTGATTTTAGGGAAATTATGCGGAAAAATAACATTTACCAATACTGAATACTGTCGAAAAAAGGGAAATACGCTATACTAAAGACCTGTGTCCAGGTCCTGTTATAAAAAACAGTGTTGTTATAACAGTGTTGTTGTTTTAGTGTTTGATTTCACATCCGTTCCATTTATAAATATGATGAAAACGGGATTTTTCTATCCGCTGCATCTATTGCAGCGATTAAACTTAAAGTGATTAAAGCGATTAAAAGCGATTACATTTTTAGGGTAAAATCTTACAAGTACAACGTTAAGAAACGATCTCTAAGTCTATTGAATTTGAACGATCTCCATGTTGCATGTTGAAACGATCAGAGGTCACAGCAACACGGCTTCAACTTCCAGTGTTGTAGGATTTCACCCTACCCTTGCTGGCGGGATTTTATCCCTGGACGGAATGAAAATTGCGCGCATGGCACTGATGGCCAGGGTAGGGCAATGTAAAATTCTACAACTTCCAGTGCGTGCAACGGCCGACGAATCGAATCTGCAGTTGCAGCTCAGTGCAATTCAAACTGTAAAACTGAAGACATGAAACAGAAACATAAACAACTGACTCGAGCTGTCTGATTGTCGGTGTCGTCATCTGATTCTGTCAATCTGTCGTGTCATCGCGCGCACATGACATAATTTAAAACTGCATGTGCAACTCTTGTAGGATTTTACCCTACCGTTGTTCCCGCGCTGCGTGACCCAAATACTCCGCGCGCGCTGCGCGTCTCCGTGCTGCGCGTCTCCTTCCTACGACTTTTCAGTTCACTGAGTAGAACAGGTGCGCGCAACGTGTGCACACCTACCGTCGGTGCGCGCTATTTTCAATCCTTGCCAGGGATAAAATCCCGCCAGCAAGGGTTTGCCGGATGTTATCTGTCCACTGTTTCTTGCGCGCGGCGCGCGCGCCTTCGATGAAGGCGCGCGCCGCGCGCAAGAAACAGTGTGCAGTGGACAGATAACATCCGGCAAGCAAGGGTAGGGTGAAATCCTACGAGTGCAACTCTTGTCTCCAGCTCCCCCAAAATATTTCAAAAATTATAACAAGATTAAGAATTGTGCTTGCGTCTCCTTTATAGTTGCGCAGCTGCTATTCTGCCTCGTTTGAATCCGCGCACGACGGTACTTGCGACGCGCCTGCCAGCTTTTATGCTAACCTAACCCTAACCTAACCCTAACCCTAATACCCTAACTCTAACCCTAACCCTAATACCCTAACTCTAACCCTAATCCTAACCCTAACCCTAACCGTTAAGGTTAGGGTTAAAGTTAGGTTAGCATAAAAGCTGGCAGGCGCGTCGCAAGTACCGTCGTGCGCGGATTCAAACGAGGCAGAATAGCAGCTGCGCAACTATAAAGGAGACGCAAGCACAATTCTTAATCTTGTTATAATTTTTGAAATATTTTGGGGGAGCTGGAGACAAGAGTTGCACTCGTAGGATTTCACCCTACCCTTGCTTGCCGGATGTTATCTGTCCACTGCACACTGTTTCTTGCGCGCGGCGCGCGCCTTCATCGAAGGCGCGCGCGCCGCGCGCAAGAAACAGTGGACAGATAACATCCGGCAAACCCTTGCTGGCGGGATTTTATCCCTGGCAAGGATTGAAAATAGCGCGCACCGACGGTAGGTGTGCACACGTTGCGCGCACCTGTTCTACTCAGTGAACTGAAAAGTCGTAGGAAGGAGACGCGCAGCACGGAGACGCGCAGCGCGCGCGGAGTATTTGGGTCACGCAGCGCGGGAACAACGGTAGGGTAAAATCCTACAAGAGTTGCACATGCAGTTTTAAATTATGTCATGTGCGCGCGATGACACGACAGATTGACAGAATCAGATGACGACACCGACAATCAGACAGCTCGAGTCAGTTGTTTATGTTTCTGTTTCATGTCTTCAGTTTTACAGTTTGAATTGCACTGAGCTGCAACTGCAGATTCGATTCGTCGGCCGTTGCACGCACTGGAAGTTGTAGAATTTTACATTGCCCTACCCTGGCCATCAGTGCCATGCGCGCAATTTTCATTCCGTCCAGGGATAAAATCCCGCCAGCAAGGGTAGGGTGAAATCCTACAACACTGGAAGTTGAAGCCGTGTTGCTGTGACCTCTGATCGTTTCAACATGCAACATGGAGATCGTTCAAATTCAATAGACTTAGAGATCGTTTCTTAACGTTGTACTTGTAAGATTTTACCCTAAAAATGTAATCGCTTTTAATCGCTTTAATCACTTTAAGTTTAATCGCTGCAATAGATGCAGCGGATAGAAAAATCCCGTTTTCATCATATTTATAAATGGAACGGATGTGAAATCAAACACTAAAACAACAACACTGTTATAACAACACTGTTTTTTATAACAGGACCTGGACACAGGTCTTTAGTATAGCGTATTTCCCTTTTTTCGACAGTATTCAGTATTGGTAAATGTTATTTTTCCGCATAATTTCCCTAAAATCAGCGATCACCATCTGTAATCAGTCTGATCACTGATCAGTTCTCTGTTAACAACTATCACAATATGATGACTAGCTTAGAATACAGCTGAAACATAAGCAGATAATCATTTATAATCAGGAGCAGGGGTCCGGGGGCGCCGCCCCCAGAAGCCAGAGGTTAAGTTCTGTTCGATAAGGTGAAATCCTTCAAAATTTTCCATTTATTGCTTTGTTACACTGGAAATAAACGGGTCTTGAGGCACTGCCCTGATATAGAACGACATCATATTGTATAGAAAGTAGTGGAGTAGTATCACAGTATCACAGTTAGTTTTTATTCAATGTGCTCGTTGACCCAGAAGCAGGGTCTGGGGGCTGCGCCCCCAGAAGCCAGACGTTAAGTTCTGTATGGAAGGGCGAAGTCCTTGAAAATCTTCATCAGAGGTCCAATTTTCCCCCCCCGTCTACGTGCCTGATCACAAAGTGTCGAACACAAAGAAACATTTTCCAATAACGAGACCTATAATGAAATTACTTTTGAGTGGTTTAGCCTGGCGAACACGGTGGATATCCTTCCTGTTATAGTTATACGGCATGTTTAACAAGGAATCGAATCCATGGGGTTTCGTTCAGATCACTCGGAATTTGAATGGCTATAAACACGGGTTATCAGTATTGATTATTGATATCATTTCGTCGAGTCACTATTTCATTTCACTGGAAATTTTCATAATATTCCAGAGTGAGACATCATGGGGAAATGCCTCCATTTCCTATGTCTTGCCTGCACTCTTGTACCGATAATGCTGTACTACTACTACTACCTCGAGGATATAACTCCCCTCACTCAAGACATTTACGATTCCCACTTCAACGCCAGGGCCGACACTGACATCCCGGAAAACAAGCGAGCGAGAGAGTATTTGGCTGCTATCCAGAACCCGGTGGACTGCGCGAGCGCTCGCAAACTGGTGTGCCCGATGCGTCGCGTCATTGGCTTTGTCTCCACGTTCCACGAAGTAGTCACGTGTTTCATGTACGCCGCCCTGACGAACAGGACTGTCATACTGTCACATGAGCCCGGGGATGTGTTTACACGCACCGAATGGGAGGAATACTTCCTACCAATCAGCACGTCGTGCAGAGAGTGGGTTGAACCCGCTGTGGAATGGGCGCCTGATCACAAAGAACATCAGGTTGTCAAAATAAGTGCTTGGGCCCCGCAAAGCGGGATTCTCCCGCACTGGAAAAGCGCTCCCCCGCAATGGATTCCCGCACCATCGGGTTTACAATACCCTATATCGTGGTGGGCAGGACATGTAGTGGCATATCTATTCCGGTTACAACCCGTCATGCAGCAACATGTGAAGGAAGCGAGGGAGAAGCTAGGGTTTGTGGCGCCACTGCCCGGAATGCAGGTGCGGAGAACTGACAAGAGACATGAGGCCAAGTACGTGAATGTGGAGCGGTATATGGATGCGGTCAGGCGTTACTATGACAACAAGCCTAATGGTACAGAGAAGAGGGTATATGTTGCCACTGACGAGCCGAACATTGTGACGGAATTTCAAACAAAGTTCCCGGATTACAACTTCCTATTTGATCTCGATACAATCAATATCGCCAAAACCCCGGGGTCCAACAGGAGCAGGCCTATAGCCCATATCGGTATCATCACTGATATACAACTTCTGTTGGACTGCGAGTTTGTAGTCTGCACTCTTTCGTCAAACATCTGCAGGCTGGTTTTCGAGTTCATCAACTCCAAAATGATGAATAGCCCACAGACGTTTGAGTCGGCAGATGTTGGTTATAGGTACTGGTGACAACTGATTACTGATTATAGTTCATTACTGATTCTTTACTGCTTATCATTGCTCATTTATCCAATCCATTGCTCCGATTTTCATTAATGTGACCATAGTCATGGCATGGTGGCTCAACTCAAGGGTAGTGTGCCTGTGTGACTTAAAGACCTGGCTCGCCACTTTTTGTTTAATCTGTTTTAGTCTCATTATAGTGAATAATCTGAGCTAGAATTAAACTATTTTCCCTTTGAATTTTATTAATGATTCTAGAAAACCTTTTCAGATTTTATCTGACAAAAAAAACCGTCAAGACGGCGTGATACACTACCTTTCTATTTGACCACATACTAGTTGTACTCAAAATTTAAACAAAGTACGTTTTTATAACAGGATCTTATAGTCAGCACACTCACATTGCATAAAAAACATGTATCAATTTCTTATTCCGGCCGACCGGCCACGGTTCAAATCGTTACTGAATGACACGGACTTTAAAATCGTATGTTATAACTATTGATATTAATTAATGCATTAATTGGCACCGCATTTCAGTAACAACACATTTAATGTTGCATTTATACGGATTCAAAATCTTATCGGTGTAAAATGGATGAAACAATCCCAAGCTATTTAACTGTGTCCTTTTTCTGCTATTATCATGATTATGTATTAAGTAAAAACGTTCAGGAAGGTTGTTAACAATTACAAGATAGCTTTAACTTAACTGTTAAAAAATATTATCGTGAAAAATCATGGAAAATAAATTAATTTCGTAATGCATTCAAAGATAAAACATGTCGGCATATTCATTAGAATTAGATTCGATAAAAGATGGTTCAACTCGTCTCATAATTCAGTATGTTTTGAAACAATTACAAATTATAACTTAAGTTAGGCATGCTTGCAGCTGTCCAGGTTATGCAGTTAAACTCAACAATGCTTTTGTTAACTTTTCTAGTCAGTGAACAATTCCACAATATCAACAAATATGGATTATTGGTACATTCGTAGCTTGCGCATTTCCCAATGTACATATTCTCTTCGAGTAGGATTCTTCATTCTTCGCACTCATCTCGTAGGCTTACTTGGCTAATACTTTTCCATCCTCAGATCTCTTCAATTAATGCTATTTTTTAGCTGTTTGAACTCTGAAATCGATTCACTCATTGTTAAAAAGTAAAAAATGTGTTGATGAAAAGTAAGATTTGTGCACATGCGCGTCAAACGCGCGGCCGCGCGCGCGCGTGAACAATCAATCCATGAACAATGTCGATGTGTTCTTGACATTTTTGTACATCACACTGAAGTCAGCGCCGTACGCCCGGTTTCATGATAGCCAGAAACAAATAACTTCATTTCGGCACCTGACCTTACTTATTATCAGTTTATGATGGTACACCGTTTATATCAATTAACCAATCATAACGAGAATACTTGGCACCAGCGTAATAATATTCAAACATGTTATGCTTTATGTACCCTAAGTACAGATAAAAAATGCTAGCTTGAAGCTTCTGCGTTAATTTGCACTGAGTGCTGAGTGAACGCTTTCTGCTCGGCATCATTCTTCAATGGGCATTGGTATATAACCCAGAGTGTTACCACATTCAAGCTGAGACATAGCTGTACATACCTTGCCATGATAGCTTTGCCGAAACTTGATTTCAGTGTACGCGTCTATACAGGCAAATGTTTCAGATATCAGAGTGTTGTAGAGCTTGCTCTTGTCTTTCTGAAATGATTGCCGTATGATATACCATGTGTATAACTGTGTATAATTATGTACAGTGTACACACTACACTTTAATACACGATGCACTGCAAAATGTACAACTATACATTTTACGATCAACAATGTTTAGTACACATCAATTAATGTACGTTTAGTATACATCAAATCTCGCAACATTCTCCGAAACGTTACTTCTTACCAAGGATATCGAGAAAACGTACAGCAATAACCAGCGACTTGGCTAACTCTATCATTACACACAAATTAGCCGTATTGTGATTGTTAAACTTTTGTGACATTTCGGGAGTAATTTGATAAAACAAGTCTACCACATCACGCACAGAGGACTCTTTTGTCTAAGATAGCTCACTCCAACTATTCACTCTAGCTTCGAACACAGATAACACAGGGCTGCTTATATCAGTTTTGTGGTTAGATGGAATGAATTTAATCCCTCTCAGTAGAACAATGATATTTGCCCGAAAACATCGACTTTGCAATTTCCGGGATAGTGAAGATCGATACGCACTAATCACCATAGCATACACAGAAATTCCGTTGCAGGTTGCCCAATAATCACTTTAAATTACAGTCACTTACATCACTGAACTATTGTCAGCATGTCAAAACCTTGTTATGGTTATTTTATTATTTTGTATTATGGCATGATTTCATCACCTCTGTGGGCTATTATATGTACGGGACTACTATTGATGTGGACTGTTGTGAAAACTTCCGATGATTTTCATTTTTCCACCAGTGACCTCAATATTTCATGCCAGCTGTAGTTAAGTTTCATTGAAACATCTTATGAATATAACGGTCCTCCGGCTTACAGCTGATCCCCGAACAATACCCTGTCACATATTACGTCATCAGCCAGAGTGAAAGTGGTTTCTAGATGCTGGGAGATGAAAACAGGGAGGGAGAGGAGCTTTTCATCCATGATCCTCCCTCTTCTAACTTCATATCACCTTATTCTATTGACCCACCTCCTTCCCTCTCTCCTCCTCTCTCCACACATTTGTAGACAGCCTTGTACTTGCCTTGATCCATGCAATATCCCAAGACCTTGTTATGCCCTCCCAATCAATATAGCAAAAAGAAACGAAAAGAATAGTCATGTATGACGTCTCAGAGGGTAAAATTCCTCAATAAACAAGACCAATAATTGATAGGCGTTTCTATCAGTTATCAGGAAAAAAGCCCATTTTTAGCGATATTTTCAATTTTGGTAGGCTCATTACATAAGGCATGAGATAAAATCATATCATTCATTAATTTTTGAGAGGATATCCCCATTCATAGC
This sequence comes from Beroe ovata, assembly GCA_946803715.1. Lineage (NCBI taxonomy): Eukaryota > Metazoa > Ctenophora > Nuda > Beroida > Beroidae > Beroe > Beroe ovata. Next base: position 754,913 of record CAMPET010000003.1, on the reverse strand, counting down.
TACAAGAAAATCGTAAACAATAAGAATAGGTATAATCATTGTCTCTGGACTTTGGATAACGTTGTATATAGTATCCATCAGAGACAAAAGGCGCTCTTGCATTTGGAGTAGGGCATTTCGCTTGCCAGTTGGTTACACACCAGTTGACACTCCTGCTCAGTAACACTCTGGCCCTCAACAGCCACTGTGAAGAGGAGGAAAGCGAGGAGCGTGACAAGGAGAAGATATTTCATCATGTTCATGTTGGTTATACAGTGTATGTGATGCCTTGCTCTGAGAACTCAGGTTAGTATAGAGTTAGAGAGGGAGGGGTTTGATTTTATAGAAAAAATAGTGAATTATAAAAAGATCTAAGTAGATCAATTTCAATATGAGTACTGAGATACAACTGGAACACCGGAAATTGTGGAGATTCTGCAACTACTGGAATAGAAATGCTACTTTTCCCTACTGTGTGCCTCACTTTATACTGCTGTTGATGTCTCAACACAGTCATCAATAATCATCCGTCAATGTTGTTTCCCCTCACCAGTCACCGGTACCGCAACACTTGTGTGTGTGTGTGTGTGTGTGTGTGTGTGTGTTTGTGTGTGTGCAAGTGTTTATGAGAGTGATAGGAATCTCAAGATCTAAGACTGATTAATCAATTGTCAATCTGCAAACATTCCTCACTTCTTCTCTTTGTCAGCTGTCACTTAGAGGAACAGGCGGTGGTCTGATCCTGGATCACTACTGCACTTCATGACCAAGAGGGACTCTTATTTCTTACACCAGTAATTGAGCACAGAAATCTCAGTTTGATAACAGTTATCCATCGTGAAATTGGGAATGACAACCATGGCACGCAAAATCTGTGTCATTTTGCAAACAAATTACCGTTATTGGAATAATACCACGTCACGAAGAATCGTAACCCTTTTTCATTAATGAGTTTGGTAATCTATGGAAAGAACACAATATTTCATTGCTATCAGATGTAGAAGGAGTGCCATTCCGTTCTTTGAACTTCTTGCAATTTCTTCCAGTACCTCGAGAATTATGAAAAGGTACTGTGGAATGCATTTAATAAGAGAAAACCACGAAATGTCTAGCCAGAATATAGGTTCACGGGGTTTTATAGTTTTATTTCCTTGAAATTGATAATATTAGCCCGTTAAATAGTGGTTGAACAATAATTCTGAATGAGCATTGTGTTAAAATTCTCAAGAATCATCAAATAACCGGACGTGAACACATTAATCCTATAACTCTATTATGAACAACAATCTAACTTGACGAACAGACACATAATCTAATTATTTCCAATGCAATATTGTGCTAGAGATAGCACATGTTTCACATCTTGAGGTCTCCTACTTATACGATGGCACCATATTGAACATTGAATCTCAAATTTACCATGAACGGTGAATCAAAAGTCTAGTTCAACCGAACCTGAAACCATAATTACCTCTAAACCATAATTACCTCTAATCCCGTGTTTGTTTCATCTAGAGTTCCGAGATAAAGTCGGAGATCCTCCTCTGTTCCCGTTTTCAAGGGGTTGGGAGCTGGTCGCCCGCGTGGTCGTCTGCTGTTCCGTAACACCACTGACTCGCCTGTGTCAATATTGACAATTATTGTGGAGCGTGGACGAGAAAATTTAGCACATTCCAAGGATTCTTGCACTCAAATTCGAACATGCTTCATGTCCATTGTCCACACAATATCTCGATTCTCGAATTCCCACCACACACAAACACACACAAACACACACACACACA
>CAMPET010000003.1:705108-744038 GCA_946803715.1 Beroe ovata | reverse complement strand
TGTGTGTGTGTGTGTGTGTGTTCTATGTGTACTGTGTGCGTCTCACATCGATCTAGACATCATTACCTCATGGTACAGGTGAGAGATGTAGATTGTAGATATGCCGTTATCACCATTTTAACAGTGCTAGCCCATCCCTACTCACACACACACACACACACCCACACATGTGTTAATGAATACAATAGCAATTACTGACAGATGATTATCATGATATCATTGATATTAATAAACAGTAAATTTTGTGATGTAATGATCAGGCGAAAATATTTGAGTGTGTGAGTGTTGCTACCAACTACTTGAGTACTTGATTGTGAACTTTAGTAGTGAGTGCCGTAGTACTGAGTAATGTGTGTAAGTGAGTGGACGTGTGTGCGTGACTGTGATTACGTGATGAATTAACAGCTCAATTTTTAAAAATTAGCGTCAGAGGGCTATTCTGATTTCTGAAAGATCACTTTCGACTTTCGAAATCGGTGGTAGAGTGTATAATTGAGTGTATAATTGAGTGTATAATTGATTGCAGAGCGTATCGTGTCTCTCACGATGGAAGTGCTAATTGTATCTGCATAGCCATGAACCACCACGTGGATATTTCTATTTATAAACCTAATCTGATGAAAGCTTGCCCCTCAAATACATCTTAGTATTCATGTCATCAAATTGAATGGGACAAGACGTACTGAATGGAACCTCGTTGTTCACTGATCTCTTCAATTCAATATTCCCGCACTCCACACTGCAGTGCCAATCAACACGTCAACAATCCCACTTCCTCCAAATTCAATCACTGTGAAATCTGTGTACCACTGTCACAACAGTCTCCGTGTCGCCATGACACATTGTCATGACACCATTCACCTGGAGACATCTTCACACTCAATTAGCAACAACAGCAGCTGCTAGCGTGGGTTGTGGTAATAATGAGTAATTGTATTGAAGATTTCCCCCGCCGCACCATGTCTCCTACTCGGGTTACCCCAGAGTGCTCGGATTTGCTCGGGTAACCCCAGATGAAGGAGCGGGGAGAACACGGCAGTGGCGATGGAATAAGATGGAACACTTAAGTAGATAGTCTATTTCATTAGATACACTCGTTCTGAGTTGAAACTGATTGAAGAAATTGCCACTCTGACTGCCTCAATAGTTCAACTTGTCGCGAGTTAATAAAGGTCAACTACCTATCAACGGCCGTCGACAAAATTCCAAGAATTGCTCACAACCGGTAGAGATATGCCATTATCTGGTTATCCAGATGAATTAACCAATTAATCACTTGATTAATCCATCATCTCTTCTCTGTAATGCACTTCTTCTGCAGTTAATGTGCTGCAGTAACCCTACCTCTTCGCCAAGGCTCTGCAAATGTCGGAGAAGCTGTCTACAGCCAGATCAGAATTGCGTGTATAGTTGAAAGGGCAGAGTTCTGTAGCCATAGAAACAAAGTTTTGCTGCAATTATCCAGAATAAGTATGAAGTATTACACAGTTGCCAGAACAACTAGTCAGATGAAATCGACATTGGAGAACTTCTTAAAATCTACTGTCCGCTCAAAAACACATTATAACATTACCGTTCTATAACATTCATGCTTGTACAATGTAATTCACTGAATAGTGAATAAAACCATAAAATTAGATAACGGAAAAGATGAAATATATTCAGCACTATAAAATTTTTCATTCAAAATGCCTCCCTGAAATTCCTCGTCGTCACCCGTGTCCATGGTATAGATAGTCACGCCTTGCTCTGATCTGCTCTGTATCTCGGAAGTTGGCCGGGCGCTCCAGGATGTCTCGTTCTTCAAGGTCTCCGGAGCTATGGACATCTTCCCGCTCACTCCTCTGCTCTATAATACTTCCAGTGATGACGATGACGCAGACGATAGCAACGAGTAGGATCCCCAGACATCGCTTCATTTTGGGAGAAAGGGGGGAGCAAGACGAGAACAAAATATGGCCTATGCTTACAATACTCCATCTCTCACTTTCTCGCTTTTTGTTCTCTTGATCGTTAGGATTGCCCAATCGATTATCACCCCCTCTAAAGTGTGGATAGTCACACCAGGTGCTTAGTGGAGTCATGTTAATCACCAGAGCAGGATCTAAAACGGCTTCAAGGGTGTCAAAGTTCATTAATCTTTGATCCAAATATCAGAATTTTGAAGGTTTACCAATCTGATTTGAGGCAACTTTATCTATCACAGATTTCAACATTTTATGCGACCCGACGTTATGATAGAAATTAAATCCACAGTTACCTTTTTTTACCTAAAATAAGGCGATCAAGTGATTAAGATTCGATCTACATTATGACGAGTAATTGCTCCCTGTGGGTAAACTGAACAGTTTGTCGTTTTTCTGATAAGTGCCAGGCTACCAGTGCTATACAACTCTGTCAGATCCATAATATTCTGGGAACAAGGTAGCTGCTTGAAGCCATAGCAAAACCAAATGCGTCCGTGATATTTTTAACATTATAAAGCGCATGACGCACAATACACACCTTTTCAACTATAAATAATACAGTCAGTTCTACCTACATAACAGCTCCTGTCACACTTAGCCTTGACAACTCAGAATCAGCCCAAGATATTTCATGACGTGGGTAAAAGAACCAGCAGGGAATGATAGAGCAATTATGGTTCTCGTTTTAAGGTTGATACAATGAAGCACAAAGAAAACACTTACTCTTCTTTCGTTGCTGTGGATCCGGTATCACGAAGTTGGACTGAAGGGGTCACTACTTTCCTCCGCAAACGTGATGCTATATCCTTAGGTCTGAAATTCAGTGAACTTATTTTGAATGATTCCAATTTAAGAAATTTCAGCACTAAACATTAGTAGTTTTCATATTATAACTTGGTAACTTAAGCTTGTGCTTAACTATATGGGCCAGTTTGGGAGACTAGTAACCTGTATCTGAGAGTGTTAACAGAGGAAGATGATGCAGACTTGCTGAGAGGATTGCTGTCCATTAGCCTTGACATGAACCTCGGTGACTTGGACTTCTCCTTGCAGTTACTCCCCCCACTCATCACACTGCAAGAGTTGTGTTTCAATTCTACAGCACAAGACTTATGGATGCTCGAGATTTTTACCATCCTGAATTACATATGTCATTTTGAAATGATACGCCTTAAATATTTGGTATACAATAGTGAAGCAAGACTTCTGTTATTCATTCAGATAATTAATTGTTCTAAATAACCAATCCTAAAATTGTACTGTGCTTACACTAAACACTGTAGATCAAGATAAATCAAAGTTTGTGGATTTAGGTTAACGAAAATTTCTATGCAATGAAGTTGTTCATCTCAGTATTTCTTCTTCCACCATGTTAAGGATTACCTCATGCATTTCTTACTGATACATGAATGAACTTACAGCATGCGTCATGCATCTAGGTTCTAGCCTAATCTCACTAAGAATCATACAAAGGATTTCATTTTTTATCCAGAAGAGGAATTAATGATCATTTCACATTTGAGGTAGGTACGAAAATTCTAAAGACCACCACAATGACAAGCCCACTTGTATAACCAATAGTTACACAGAATTGAAACACTGATCACTTGTACTTCCATTGAAAAACTCACCAATCACTTCCACCACTGCTTGTCAAAGATTGTTTAAGGGAAACAGAAGTTTCCCCAGCAATGTTTTGCTCATTCATGTGTTAGATACTGATGTGGCTGTTCTCAATATTCACTTACCCTCACANAAAATCCACATTTTTCGAGCTAGGGACTTGAAAATTGTTTTGCAAAAACTTATCACCGATACCTACCACACCTCCAAATTTCATCCGGAAACTCTAAACACAAGCTGAGATATGGACGTCTACTTTTGTCCACTTTTTTTTGACACACCCTGTAGTATAATGTAGTGGCTCATGCAAATTTGTAATCATGGTTAGGATTTATAAGTGGTTATAGTCGTGCAAATATATAATATTGAGACTCAAATTGCAATTATGTGAATCAAACAAAAAAGATATAATTTATTTTCATGCTCAGTTTTATACCTTAAACTGCCACATGAATTAGATTTAAGACCAGCTTTGCTTCTTCTGAAGAAAATATCCATATTTTTCTGATGCCAGCAATAACATCAGGTCATTGAATTGAACATTGACAACTGAAATGAATAATACAATAAATAGTCCATAATAAGATAACTGTAAACTGAGAGCTCCAGTTTGGAAGCATTTCAAATTAAGAGACAAGTTTGCACGCAGCTGAAATGAAAGTTGGCAAATATTCCATTCATTAGTAAATGAGCACTGCATATATGCAAGAATTACTGAACAATGGGACAACACTACATATTACATTAAATTTGAGAAGCAATGGCAATACTTTGTGGAGATCCTGAAGAACTGAAGAAGAGGACTTAAGTTTTGTTAGTAGATTGGAGTTGCTAGATGTTATCTGTCCACGCCGAGGTTTCTCGCACAGGAGAAACAGTGGAGAGATAACATCCTGCAAGACTGGAGTAAAGTCTAAAGTTAGTGGGGATTCTTTGTCAGATATAAAATCTGGCAAGGATTTTTCAATTAAACTTGCAATTTGCATCAGCAGTTTGGATCTGGCATGGCATCTCGATCATTCACCCGACAATAAAATACTGACATGACATGGTGCGACACTGGTGTTTCGGCCTGGCCTTCGATGAAGGCGCGCCGCGCGCGTGAAACAGTGGTCAGATAAGTATAACATCCGGCAAAAAGTGTGCACTTGCACTTTGTAGGATTTTACCCTACCGTCGGTGCGCGCGATTTTCAATCCGCCCCCTTGCCAGGGATAAAATCCCGCCAGCAAGGGTAGGGTGAAATCCTACAAACTTGCACTGTTCCCGCGCTGCGCCGCGCACCCCTGTTCAATTCTATTCAGTGAACTGAAAACTCGTAGAAAGGAGACCAATCCATGGAGACGCTTAGTGCGCGCGGAGTGTATAAGCATTTGTCACGCAATGCGGGAACAGCCCAGTGCAACTCAAATTGCTTATTGCGCGCCGACTATTTTACTGTGGTCCATGAAAAGTCTGTTCCCGCGCTGCGTGACCCAAATACTCCGCGCTTCTCAGTTCACTGAGTAGAACAGGGGCGCGCAACGTGTGCACAGAAAAGTCGTATAAAGGGAAAAGACCCTGACCACGCCGCGCAATTGTCATTCCGCGCACTTGCAGTTGAGGGGTAAAATACCGCCAGCAAGGGTAGGGAGAAATCCTACAACGCATTGCCAGACCATTGTCGATCGATGATAGACCCTGCCTGTCGAGAATTTCGTTTCGCGCGCGCGCGGCGCAAACTTCGCGGCTTGCATCAGCGGTCTGGCATAGCCCGACAACCAGACCACGGCCGCAGATACAAGCCGCGCGCGAAACGAAACTTTCGACAGGGTCTAAATCATCCATGTCCAGTTCGATTAACAACTGAGGTCTGAAAATGTCGTGCACAGGTCAGATGACCTGTGCACGACATTTTCTGATCTCAGTTGTTGAAATCTGACAGTTGATGAAATCTGACAATAATGAATAACAACCGGCAGAATTTTTATTTTGAACCCCCTTTCCCCCTCCCGAGACCCGTGCAAGTTGCAACGAAGGTACGGCGAATTGCAATTTTGATTATGGCCTCGCCAGATATGAAACATATCCTGCCAGCGAGGGTAAAGAGTAATCCTAAAATGGTATCATATCATCATCATGTTGTGACCAGATAGGAATCATGAAAATCATAGTCAGCGGATAAATGCAGTCATCGACACTGAAGTCTGAATTCGATTAAAAAAACTAAAATCGTAATTGCTTCCAGCACTCAATTTTCAAAATTGACTTGTTAATGCTTCTGATGAGTCATTGAAGTTGGATTCATCGTCTCTTATGATAGGCTTCTGGCTCAAAACGGTTTGAAAACTTTAAAATTGCCTTGGTATTCAGTAATCCAAGAAGACATGTCTTTGGGCAAGTTACCCATTTCAATCGAATGTGTAATATTTTTATGACCAGTGTACTTATCAGATGGTAACTTTTCGAACTTCATAGTCTCAGCAAGTCGTTGTTTTGATAGTTGATTCCTTTCAAAGATCCTCGGTACATCTTTGACTGTTCGAAATTCTTCTCGACTTGGACTTCGATAGGAACCAATGAAGAGAGCTTTTCTAGACGATTTAGATGCAGCAGTTGTACTTCCATGTGTTCGTTCATAATCCAAACTCATCCTGCTTCTAGAACTAACGGCTGACCCGGGTCTAGATAGGGGGCTTGTGGTGCATCTGTCACTTTGCTTTCGTGCAGATCGATATGAATCTCGGGACAACTGTGAAGCTGGAGCGGACATTGGACGTCGCATGGGAGTTTGTCGTTGACAAACAGCAGACAAAGGCTTTTTTATCTTCTTGCGATCCTCCTGCACAGGAGTAGGACTTCTTTGTTCAGATTTGCGCTTGAGTCCATGTTCATTGGCGTCCTGATGATTGGAATTCCATTCAAGGTGCTCAAATTCGGAAATTGGAGTAGGTGCTGCCGTACCAACCCATGCAATTTTCGCCGTACGTGAAGGGGGCGGCGAAAGTTTACTTTTCAGTGAACCATCTTCCTTCATCGTATGTTCGTGGGAACGTCGTACGTCGGAGAGAGTGGGTATTTGGTCCTTGAATGGATCAGGGGTCTCTATCTTAATTTCTTCAAACTGTGGCCCATGCTCCCAATGGATTGGTGCATGACAACCAGCTCTCAGCATCCGCTTTCGGCGATCGTCAACCAGCTGAAAGTAATTCGATCTAGTATCTCTGTCCCACAATTCACGATTATATTTCGATCCATACTCGGTTGAAAGTCTGATGGTCGGCATCAATTCAAATGTCAACTTTGTTTTGCAACTAAAATCATACACGACGTGCAACGAATGTGTGACAGCTGCATTCTCAAAGTTTGCTGACTCCTTCATAAATTTCACCGCTACTTATTAAAACTACAATTGAGTCTTGCTTTGCAGTGTGTCCAGAGCCTATCATAAGAGTTGTTATGACTTCAACAAATTCAACTTGATTGTGATATGATTGAAGATACGTATCATATCAAAACGCGTTAAATCCACACATCCACGAAATGACAAGACGTGAGCGCGAAATTTGTCCAAAGAGTTGCTGCGCGTTCGTTACTCATAGAACAAAAAGGCAAAACTTTGCTAGTACAAAAAGATGTTTTCGTGTCACACGGTCGTACGTACAAAGAAAATTCATCATATTATATTCGTCATAACTTTGACACTATACACAAAATATCTAAGGAACTTCTGAAATCAAATAATGTTGTAGGATTTTTATCCAAAGTGAATGAAAATCGAACAAAACTAACATCAAGCATGCCTCAGTCGAAGACTTTCGAGAACAGCCATCATCCAAAGTTTGCACGATTTCCTTACTTTACCTTGTCTTCTTCCTGAAAGAGATTTTCGTTATTACGGCGTGTAATGGGGTTAAAGGGGCAGGGGAACAGAGAAGACGTTGAATTCCGTGCATAAACTTTACCTCGTCCTTTGGGAATTCACTAGGTCGATCAGCAACATCACTGGAATTCTCCTCTGCCTTGACAACAGGAGTCCAGATCTTGTTAATTAGCGGCTGAATGAACTTAGCATATATCCACAGGCACAGAGGGACAAGAATGCATGATATTCATACCATCTGGACAGCGACTTGAGAACTAGCTATAGGTAGAGGAATGGTGAGTAATCGATTATTATTTCAGTTAGGATTCTAACTTCAATTCATCGCCAGTTCAAAATAGATAGTTCGAAAAAACGGCCTAGACTAATTTGGATGTAAATATACATGTAAAAGAATAAAGTAATTACATGTTAACATAATTATCACATGTTAATAGCATACAATGAAAAGAGTAATGTCCTTTACGTTTTTTCCGGCGAAATAGAGCGATGTCCATTATCCGCATATGTCAATGATAAAAGCAGGAAAACCGTTAGTATTGGTCAATATCAGGCATGGAATTTCATCTCTCGGTTTAACGCACTGATTCTGATCAATCGATATTAAGAACAGTAAGTTAGCACTAATATCCTGAATAACATCAATAATCTATAGGTCTAGCAATTCACTTGACGCTCAGTCCTCTGCGCTACTGCTATCTGATGACTCGCCTGCTTCTGACACACCAAGTGTAAACGTGTACTCCTGATCACAGCCCATGTACGAGTCACACATGAAGAACAACACGTACTCGTGCATGCCAGGCTCAGGAGCCATGAACTCCAGCTTCACATTCGCTTTCTGGTACAGTGTGATACGTTTGATTGATGTGAGAGTGTTTGTTTTGGTGTCGCCGACCACTACCCACCAACCCTCTTCCCGTTTTGTAGGGAAGAATGGAGCGATCACGTGACCCACAACCTCATCCTCTCGCTCCAGATCCACAGTGACTGTCACTGGACCCCCTGATTTGATGTTATCCTTGTCGAGTACCTTGTATGTTAACTCTATGTTCGGGTATCTGTTACAGTATCGTGCCAAGTCCTGCGGAGATGTAGTGTGTGTGAGTGTATATACTGTCAACTGTGTGTGTGTGTGTATACTGTGTGTGTGCAATGTGTATACTGTGTGTGTCTACTGTCTACTGTCTGTGGTCGTGTGTATGTGTGTGTGTGTGTGTTTTTGTGTGTGTCACACGAACCTGCATCTTGGAGTCAGGTAGTTGAAGTAACTCATTTCTCTCAGCATCCTCGAGATCCATGATATCAAACACACTCTCAACACTCTTTTCCTCACATCTGCAATGAGACCCTCACATGATACATGTGCATTTGCAGTTATAATTGATAGGTACACTTGGTCATCAAATGACTTAATGATAGTCAGTGAATCATACCGTTTAATCATTTCCTCAGTGAAGTGTGGTAGTTGTTTGAGGTAACTGTCACGCTTCCACATGGCTTGAGTGCACATCTGTGACAGCTCCATGGCAGCCAAGGCAGGTGCTAGCCATCCACTACTCGACAATACATCAACACATGCCTGTCAAAATGAGAATAGTCGGGTATACTTCGAGAAGAAGTAACAGATGTCCAAGTGGAGATAATATGTACAAGATTCTCTCATACGACACAACACACCCAGACCAACGCAATACACATCCACAAACACACACGTCACACACACACACACACATACACACACACGCACACACACACACACACACGCNCACACACACACACACACACACACACAAACACACACGTCACACACACACAACCTGAATGAGTCGGACTGTTCTCTTGAGGATGTCATCCTTGTCACTCTGCAACTCGGTGGGGAGGATTATCCTGGACAGATGCGACTGCAGGAGGAGGTTAGCCTTACAGTGAGGATCGTTGAACTTGTGTCCGTCGGGTAATTTCTGTGGAATTCTGTTGGACAGCTGCTTCAGGATGTTCTCTTCGTGGTGCCTCACTGAAAGGGAGCTGTACTCCGCTGCAGCTGATATGATCTCGATAATACCTGTCAAATGTGGTTGATAATAGCTGCGAAATGTACATAATACATGGAATGTGAAACAATAGACCAATTGTTCAGATCGTGAGAATATATCCAGTATCTTACCCTTCATCTTGGTTTTGGGAGTTAGACTGAGGGAGAAAAGTTCGATCGTGGTGTAGTTAATGTAGTAGTAAGCAGCTATCATGCCCAAGTTGAGGGGCGTCGTGTCCATATCATCCTCAACAGCAAGACACATGGACTGTTCCAGATCGTTCAAAGTGTTTTCCACCAAATCAGACAGGTGGTCTGACAAGTGACGGTGAGACGAGCCCTGGTGAGGGAATTAGGTGAGATTGGGAATTAGGAGGAGTTAGGTGTCAGGCGTTAGGTGGGAGTTCAAGTAGAAGATATGTCAAACCTGCAAGTTATAGTAGTTGGGGTTTTGAGTTAGTCTCCTGTATAGGAAAGTCCATGTAAGATAGTCCACGGCATCTTGCTTATTCTCGATGGTCTTAGTGACGACCTCCGCATTAAAGTGATCATGTAACACGTGATCTAAATGGGACTCTACTGGAAGAGGCTCATATAGGAACTTCCTGAAGAACTCCTTCTTGGATCCCTGGCACATGACCACACATACCCCGTTCTGGTCATGGAGAGGTCTGTTAGCCCTACCGACCATCTGCAACATGTCCGTGATGGGGTAGTCTACATATCGGTGTTCTTTGCCGTCATAGTACTGAGTGTCCATGATCACCACAAGATGGGCTGATATAGGACTGCCCCATGCCAGCTGTCGCGTGCTGACCATCACTTGGACAGCACCGATGTCGAATAACTTGTCCACTATGTGACGTTCTGCCTCTGGGAGTCCCTCATGTGTGTAGGCCACACCATGAGACAACGTCTCACAAAGAGTCTTGTCTGTTAACTGCTCAAGATACGGCTTCAAATCATCGTCTGAACAGTGTAGGAACTTTTTAGGACTTCCTTCGGCAGCAGCAAAGGTTAGAACATCGATTGCAGTGAGTCTGGCTTGTTTCCGAGATGGCACATATACGATTACCGGTTTTGTGGGTGAATGTTTGCAGATGGCATTGTACACAGGTTTCATCATGCACAGCAGCCTAGACTGGGCATGCGTTATGTGGAATCCGTTGATGTGTAGCTCCAGAGGGACAGGTCTGACATTGGGATGGAAGTTGAATATTGCGTTACTGGAACATCCCAACCACTCCCCAACATCTTTAGCATTTGCAAGTGAGGAGGAAAGTGCGATTATTCTAATATTTTTCTCTATCTGAGCTCCCATATACCTCATCCTGGTACACACAACCTCCAAAATAGGGCCGACATCACCTCCTATGAGGTGAACATCATCAACAATGAACAAATCCACATTCTGCACATTTTTCCGCTGCTTCCATCTGCGAGAAAGAATATCCCACTTCTCAGCCGTACTCAGGATGATATTACCCTTGGCAAGAAGCTTCAAATCCACGCTTGTCTCACCGGTGAGAACCACTACTTTCTTATCTAGTTGGGTCCCGAACTTGTTACTCCAATCGCTGTACACTTGATCCACTATGTATTGAAGAGGGGCAACGTACACACACCTTGGCTCATCTTTGTTTGAGAGTAGTCTCAGGATGGCTATCTCTGCACATAGAGTCTTCCCTGAACCTACAGGTGCGCCAATGAAGGCATTTTCATCAGTGTTGTATAATGAATTGAAGACCTGTGTTTGGATGGGGTTGAGGTATGAAAAGCTGTCCTTATACAAATTTTCGAAGTCGGGGTTTCTAAAAACGCCGACAGGAAGAGGCTGCAGATCAAGTAGCTCAGTGGGGGGTAAGTTCTTCTCAGGGAGAATAAGATGCCTGAACGAGACAGGAAGTTGTGTCTCAGAGTGGAGCCACTTATCCGAGACTATTCTGATAAAGTAGTGAGGGGGCAGAGGTTCGAATACAGGAACAAAAAACTCAACGATATGGTCTTCTCCAACATACTTTGATTTCAGGAGGAAGTACTCATTGTGAAGAACAATCTCATTGTCACAGTCTTCTACCATAATCCAGAATGCTTCAGACATTCCATGGACTTTCTCTTCCCACTGGAAGTCGGGAGTAATGGTGAGTTCTACTCGTAGAGTAGAACGTGTAATGGGTTGTATGTGAGTCGACAGTTCCATTTTGGGAAACATGTGAACAAGTTTGTGTATGTTGTTTCCCAGTTTGGGCATTCTGATCAGTTCTCCCAATTCAGCTGGTGACAAGTCATAGAATCTGGTCCATGTAAAATATTTCTTCTCAATCTTCTTCACCACTTCATCTGGCAGCTTCTTGAACTGTCTCAATGGTGTCATGCTCAGCCACATCCTTTTTTCAACCATCTTGCACAAGTTGAGGGTATGCTCGGCCAATTGGGCCCAACCTCTGTGTAAAACAATCTCATAGATCGCCCTCATGAGTCGATTAGCAGAACTTGTGATGTAAACCATGTCAGTAGCCAAGGAAAAACCTTCAAGTTTAAGTTGTGATATGTGAGCTTGTAGAAGCACGTTCACTTTTCCACTTGGCTCTTCAATGCTCTCCTTGATGGGTATTGGCACTCTTTCAATAAGCTTTGCTAACTCTAACTTTTCTTCTTCGCGAACTGTTATGTTTTTAAACTCACTGCTCAGAGAGAAGACTCTGAACAATTCAATCTGACTTAGCGTTGACTTCAGCAGGCTGTTGTAAGTGGCAATGCTGTCATTTGTGATGTAGTAATGGCTCGCAATTCTTCCCAGGTCGGTTACCATCAAGTTTCCCGATCTCCTGTCGTACTTCACCAAATTATTCTTGTCTAGAAGTGAAGCAGCAGTGTGTATAAGATCAGCTCGGCGTTGCTCCAACATTGGATCGTCCTTGAGAACATCTTCCGGCATCCCATAAAGAGTTGGGTTCCTCAGCATCCTGATGTAAAGGTAAGTGTAACCCAACCAGTGGACTGCTTCCTTTGCATTCCTGATGGTCCCCAACACGATTTCTGCATTGAGATTGTCAGCGAGCTTCTTGATGAACTGACTCTCGATGGGCAGTTGTTGGTTTAGAAGGGAGAGGTAATACTGCAACTCGTTGTGACTTGTAATCAACACCCCTTGACCCCTGGAGTCGTGCTGTGGCCGACCAGCACGACCAAACATCTGGAGAATGTCGAGGGCACCTAACTCAACCCACTTCCCCTTATCTGGACTGTATATCTGAGTTCCCTTGATGATGACAGTATGAGCTGGTAAGTTAACACCCCAAGCAAGGGTCGAAGTGGAAATCAATACCTGGATATGACGGTCATCAAACAGATCTTCCACCAATGTACGATCAATCCTAGTAAGTCCTGCATGATGAATGGCAAAGCCGTATGGAAGCAAATCTCTCAGATCAGGACTCTTACACCCTTCTGCTTCAGTCCTCAGGACCTCTGTACTAGCTGAGCCTTCTCTCAAGAACTGACCAATTGTGTCATTCTCAAGTGCCATGTCACGAAGGGCTTTCGCAGTTTTGGCGGTCTCTTTTCGAGAATGAACGAAAACAAGGACTTGGTGCTTGCCAGCATTCTCCATCACTTTTTCATACAAGGTATCATTAACAAGTTTCCACTTCTTGACTGCTTTTTTCTCAGTGACTCCAATGAAAGTCTGGTCAAGGGGTACTGGTCTGAAGCTGTTGTCAAAATAGTGCAGGCCTGTTTCTAAGTGGACACGAAGGAAGGCCGCAACATCTTCATAATTCGGCAAAGTGGCAGACAACCCGACCAGACGTACTAATTCCTGAGTACTCTCAATCTGCCTTATAGTCCTTGCCACCACTGATTCTAACACAGGACCCCTGTCATCATGAAGCAAGTGAATTTCATCAATGATGATCAAGGAAACAAGCTGAGTGTATGTCCTTTCCCCGGCTTTCCTTGTTACGATGTCCCACTTTTCAGGAGTACACACAATCACCTGAAATAGAGAAGGGTCAAGGAATAAATGGATGAGTTGTGGTCGCAAGTTTGCCCAGTTTAGTGCATTATCTCAGAGGCCAAGCCAAATATGAATTCATAATCATGGAATATTTGTAAAATTGGTCATTTTCGAGCTCAATGAGTAAGCCAAATTATGAAGTACTGAGCAATAAACTGGGCACACTTACTTTTGGAACGCGGGAATATGTCTATAATTTCTCGAATTCAGGAAACAATGATATGAGCTCTGTCAAGACAGCACCTGGAGAATGATATTCAGTGAGATGTTATTAGCGTACAACTATAATATGCAATATATCGAGGTGATAGTCAGTATATTTACCTGAGTTTCATTTATTTGCTCCCGACTCAGATTATGATCACCAGTCAGCTCAGAAACTTTTATACCATAAGGTTCGAGACTCTTGCCGAAACTCCCCACCATTTCTTGGACAAGAGAACGCATTGGAGCAATATAGATGATCTTAAACTCGTCCTTTCTTATCGAACCATCTGGATTCATGTGTTTGCCGATTTCTCTCACCATGGTCAAAACAGCTATGTTGGTTTTACCTGCACCGGTTGGTGCACAAATTAGAAGGTTCTCATCACTCTCTAACGCAGCATTTTTCAATCTACTCTGAATACGATTGAGGGCCGAAAATTTCCTGAACGGTTTTTGGGCCCAGCTTGGTAGATCCTCAATTTTAACCAACTTTTCTCCGTCTGCAAACGGTTTAGGCTTGTAAGCGGGAACGTGAATTTCTTCATATCCTTTCTTCTGTTTACGATAACTTCCATCTGGTAGGAGACATTTCTTATTTGCCATCAAGTGAGAGCCCTGATCAAATGATAGGTCATGGAGGTCAAGCACTGCTTTGGGTTTAATAGATGAGGATGAAATGTCTTCTTCCATTTCCTCATCCTCTTCCTTGATTTCCTTCTTGGTAGACCTTTTTGCCACCTGCAAAACAAAATAAAGTTCCTAACAATGAAGTAAAGATTAATAAAACTGAACAGTTTTCTGTTTTCATTCAACGGCTGGTAAGAAAGGATGAAAGGCCACAACTTACGTTGACATTCGTGTTATCCCCCAGCAACTCATCCAATATGGCCGCACCAACAGCACTTCCTCTCATCTCTTCCTCAATCTGGTGTCTTTCGGCTTCTGTTTCAGCACGGGCACGCAAAGTGCAATACAGGATGAGTTGTTTGTTCTGACGAACTAACTTGATTACGTTGAACAGATCATATCCCAACAGCAAAACCAGTTTCGTTTCGCATTCTCTGTCATCAGTTGTGGTCTTAAGAATATTCAACACACGCTCTGCTTTTTCCTGAATACATTCATGAGATGCAATAATTTAGAAAAGGAATTTAAGACAAAGATTTTGACGAGAAAAGAAGTAATGCTGACACCAAGAAAGAAGATCATAAACACTTTGACTTCCTTACCTGAGATACATCTGCGTCGTTGTAATGTTTGTTGAGTATCCTCTGCAACCAGAAAGCATCAACTTCACTAGGCTTTACGACACCACCAGAGTCTCCCCCTGTACCAGCTGATGAAAGCCCAGCTGATGCCCCCATCCCAGTATCTTTAGAGGAGTCCAGCATAGGTTGTTCGTTGTCAGATAAATCATTATCGTCCTGAAGAAAGGTTTCTATCCAAGCTCTTGGTAACGAAGTGGACACTGAACTACTGAACAGGGAAATTTATCACAGCTTAATTAACTGGTGAGTTGAAAACAAGTTCCAGTCGAATTGTTACCTGAACTTCATCCAGCTGACCCTCTTTGTCTTCATCACCATCAAAGACCACTGCAACACCATACATCTCGTCTATTGCGTCTTCTGCTTTATCAGTCTTTGATCCATAATCAGTCAGTTTTTCAACTAGGCTCTCCAACACTGAAAACCTGGTAGCAAAACGACTCAAAGTCTCAAAGATGTCATCTCTCAGTTATGAATTGGTTGATGCAAAATATAAGCTGAGTACAAGCTTGTCTTAAGAGCAGTGTTCACAATTTCAATTTCTTATCATTATAATCAGAAACCTGTCTTCTGTAACTCCGCCTAATAATTCTTTCACCTCGTCAAGCTTCTCCTTTTTAGAAGAGCTCTGTTTCATACTTATGAGGACCTCATCAGCAGCTCCCAATAGAATGTCTCGAGGTTGTTCACCAATGTATGACTGAATGAAGCTCAAAATCACCTGAAGTGAGTACAAACTAGTTGGCCAAGTTGAAAAATGGAAAGAGATCTTTTGAATATGTAAAATCTCAAATTACTGCTGTGCAAATGTACCTCAAATACTCCTTTTGTTTCTCTTGTTTTAGGATGATAGGAAAGTCCACTAAAATCTGACTCATCAACTGTAGATAAAAGGCCAGTCGCCATTGCTGCCATCTCTTTTTCATCTTCATCTCTTTTTTGCCTCTTAGCAGCCTGTGGAAAACAAAAGTAATCAAACACTGTGACTTGAAACTGGTACATTTGAGAAATGTAATTGCTCATACCTTCTCTGACGAAATTTCGGGTGCTGTTCCTCTCATGAACCTATCTCCCATTTTGGATCCACTAAGTTTACCAGCAAGGGATACAACTTCTCCAGTAGCTTCATCTCGACCCCTTCTTTCAATTAGAGATCTATCAGCTTGAAGGACCAAATTGGAGTTTGCTTTGTATTCATACTGAAGAGACCTGGCTGTTTCATCTGCCATTGATCTATGGTAAAGATTGCACATTGGTTATTGAGTTACCAGTTTATGCCCAAATATGAGTAATAGCTGATATAATTTTCTACAACTAATTTCACAATATTCTTATGTCAGAGGAGAATAAAGCCATCATGAATACATTAAAAATAAATCCAAATTATTCAGCAGCCATGGCTTCAACTTCCGTTATTTTTCCTTTGTCTGTTTTCTTCTTAGACCTGTCTTTTCTCTCAAGGATAGCTCTCCTATCTTTGTCAATTTTTAGTTTGGATATTTCAACTTTGGAAGGACTGATACCAACTGGGACAGTTGTTCCATTGGCCTTCTCTCGCTGAACACGTTCAACATATATGACCCATCTTTTTCGATACACACTGATCACTTTTGCAAGTTGCTGACTTTTATACTGTCCACGAGTTATTTGTACTTCATCATCCTTCCTTATAGGCATGCTTCTCACATTGTACTTTTGTCTCAGCTCCTTGGACAGGGGCGCAGTCATCAGCTTCCTTCGAATGCTAGAAGGAGCAGAGAAATGTGCCTTCCTCTGTTTCCTTCTAGAACTTGACACATGAGAGTTGAACTTCATGATTTCTGACCTACTGGAAATTTGTTTTTAATTCCAATAATTAAATTAGAAATGTTCACTGCATGTATCATGGAATTATATTATTTCACTTGGGTAATAAGAGTGATATGAGATACAAATGAGTGATGCTTTACGCTATGTTGGAAGTCAGCTTTTGGTTATCTATACAAATATCCATATTTCAATGAAATAACTAGCTTATCAATTATGTCATTACAATCAAATTTGTTTGAAGCCCACACTTTTTTCAGCATGAAGAAAGTCTAAGCATAATAATGCTTAACCTGAGTTCACAAGAAGGGGTAGAATAGGCCTAGAGGTGATATGTGACAGCTCCCAAAAATGTGATTCAAATTCATAGGAACAAATCAGGTAACTCTTCCTGAATGTAACTGTTCACTTATATGCTGGGAACAGTGGAAAGATAACATTTGGCCATGTTACTCCTTATCTTTTAATCAGCTATCCTTATGTGCTTCAGAATTGAATTGAATTGAATTGAATAATTTTGACATGAATTAACACTAATATTCACTTAAGACTGATCCCTACAAGACTTCACTTGTAAGTAAGTAGATGGTTCAATTCAATTCAATTGAACATTTCAGACAGAGATACTAAGTCGATTGAATCATAATATCCACTGGTGACTGGATAATAAATAAATAATAATCACATGTAGGACATAACTTTCGTGCCATGCACATCTTTTGATGCAATGGAATATGGACAAGTGAAAGGCTTAACTGAGGTTGCAAACTTTATTGGTACACCAAATCTCAGGAACAAAAAGATTTGGAGGAAATTGCATATATGCGCGGCGCGACGTAAAATTTGGTCGATCCGTGCAAATGCAAATGATTGTTCCCGCGTTGTCGATCGATGATAGACCCTGTCGAGAATTTCGTTGCGCGCGCAAACTTATTCTCAGACTTGCATATGCATCAGCGGTCTGGCATCGCCCGACAATTCCCGCGTTGCGTGACCCAAATATTCCGCGCGCTCTACGACCGCGACGCGACTTTTCAGTTCACTGGGTAGAACAGGGCCGCGCGCGCGGCGCAACGTGTGAACAGGCGGAATTCCGCATGCTCATGCTAAATTGCTAAGACATGAACTGCAGCAGCTGACAACGCTTTGCGCGCGCGGCCGCGGTTTAGCATCGCCAGACAACTGCATTCCGCGAAATGCAGTTGTCTGGCGATGCTTGTCTGGCGATGCTAGACCGCTGATGCAAGCCGCGAATAAGTTTGAGAATAAGTTTGCGCGCGCGCGCAACGAAATTCTCGACAGGGTCTATCATCGATCGACAAGGCGATGCTAAACCGCGGCCGCGCAAAGCGTTGTCAGCTGCTGCAGTTCATGTCTTAGCAATTTAGCATGAGCATGCTAGATCAGCTGGTCCATGCTATGCGAGACTATTGTTGTCGGGCGATGCCAGACCGCTGATATGATGCAAGTTGTAGGATTTCACCCTACCCTTGCTGGCGGGATTTCATCCCTGTCGGATCGGGGCGGATTGAAAATCGCGCGCACCTGCACCGACGGTAGGGTAAAATCCTACAATGATGCAAGCCGCGAAGCGGCTTGCGCCAGCAAGTTTGAGAATATAAGTTTGCGGGCCGCGCGCGCGAAACGAAATTCTCGACAGTCGACAGGGTCTATCATCGATCGACATGACTATTGTTGAAATTAATGCTCAGCTTTGCAGATTCAGCGAGCATGAGCATTGCATTTGCATTACGTGCTGCGGATGCCCAATATTTGTACTCTTTTTAGGCATGTATGACATTTGTTGGCATTTAATCTCATGCTGGGCTTTATTTGTCTGTCTAGGTTTCGTTTGAGCTGCCAGAGGGCCTAGCATTACCAGGCAAGGCTTCATTTGATAGTATAGAAGGAGAGATTGCAGTTTCTCCTAAATTTAATGACCGTTCAACCCAAATAGGATTTGGCTGTTGATAACTTCTCCTTTGCGTGTTACTCCAATCTTCATTCAAATGTAAACATGTGATGACTTACATTCAAATTCCCTTAGATGGATAAATTGTGATGACAGAACATTCCATAACCATCATTGAGAGTTCAGGAGCAGATAGCTCTAAGTTCTTTGTAACTGAAAAGGAGCTAAAATTTGGAAGGTTGTGATCAACTATCTTAATGGAAGATTGGATGATAGTTTTAACTAAATAACATCAAAAACCCTGCAAGGGCTTTGCTTTAATTATAACTTCTGCTTTCAGTGATCCATCATGTGATGTTAAAATTCTTGGACCTGACATTGAACATGTTCATACACAATTGGATTTCCTCACTGATCAGGTTAAGACCTTCTCAATATAATAGTCTTTTTTGAAAAGGGAAAATAAAGAAGGTTCTTATCAGTCTTTTCAGGTTACACTGAATAATTACAGCTCTCATAATCCAACCAAATTAAATGGCTTACCGATAGAAGATGGTTGTATTATCAGACATGGTGATATCTTTACAATAAATGACAGGAGCTTTTATTATGAGTGTTCTTTAGATCAAGAGTTGGTATTAAAAGAGGTAAGGTGGTATGGACAACCAATTTTTAATAAATGTGAAGAAGATTCAATTGGTATTGTTTTATTTGAAATTGCCTTATGATTTCATTACTTACATTCAGGAACTTGGAAAGACACAACACCAACTGGACATGCAGATCAAGTCAAATGAAATTTTGAAGGAACAGATATGTGAGTTGAACACTCTAAGTGAAATGAATGAACACTTTACCTAAATGCAGAGTTTTTGCCTTTTTAGCCATATTCATTGTCAACAGATGTTTTGAGGCATTGTAAATGAAAATCCTACATTACTCCTCATATCAGTTAAGAAGGATATAGAAATTACGCATCTTCATTCAAGAATTGAGAAAAGTAATCACTCCAATGGAGATATCATGAAAAAAGATCTTGTAGATCCATATGAAGAGGTATGTGTAATCAGATATAATCCCTAAATGAGATATAATGTTGTAATTATGAACTTTACCGGATTCACAAAAATTCCCCTGAAGTTTCAGGACAAACCAAGAAGGAACAACAAAGCTTTGATAGATCAGGTCTAGTCAGTTAATTATTAAGAATGATTGTTGTTAATAAATATCATATCTTAGTCATTAGTTTACCAGTGAAAAATGTTTCAGACATTTCGCTGCATGGAGAGAAATGAAAAACTTCCAGATGATAAATGGTTAATGGGGACATTTGTAGGAGGAAATAATGACATATTTTTTGTGAAGCCCGATACAGCCCTACCTAGTTGTTATCTGCAAAACAAAGATGTTCTTGTTAGAAGAGATTGTGTTGATGGGATAGAAGATATTCTTAATCTTCTTCACGGTGATAGATTGTTTTTCGATTTGAAGAAACCTCGTTCACAAGACAAAACTCCAATTGGCATTAAACCATCAGCTTACAAAGCAATTCCATCATCATTTTCAGCTCCACGACAATGGTGTGATTTGAAAGCCTATTTTACCACATCTAAAGCCAAAGTCTTAGAATTGAACACACACAATGAAGCGATAAATTCTATAATGTGTTGTGATGCTCTTTGGCTTTATTTATTCCATGTAAAATGCTTCAATGAAGAAATTTATCAGCAGTATCTAGAGGAATTATTTGATTTCATATTTTTCCTCAGCTCAAACGGAGATATGGATGGCTTTCCTTCACGAAAACGTGAAATTTTGGATATCATTCATCAAAAAGAGCTACTTAATAGGATACGAGATGTAGAATCAAAGAGAGGTTTCCAAATTGAATTCATAAGACAATCAATATTATTTGATTCCACTCTTATTGGTCAGTTTTTACCAATTATGGAAACCATTGAATCTGGAAGCTCATCACCTGCAGCAAGTCTTTTTCTCGAACTTCTCTTAAAAACTGCTAACATAACAAAAGTTGGTGACTGGAAGTCTTTGAAAAATGTCCCCACCGTCGATGAGCTATCTGGTGACCCAATGGAACATGTTGAAAATCTTAAGCCAGTTAAACTATACCATGGATATGAAAATACGGAGGAATATCTTGATATTTATTATAGACTTGTAAGAGTGGAGACTTTTGCAGCCATTCAGAAAGGGATAAAAGATTTCAAGGTTGGTGTTTTAGATCAGCGAGACATGAATGTGTACAAAAATGTCGCAGTCGTGGATATCAATTTATCACATTCCAGTATATTGGTATATCTTCAATTCAGAACCAACAATTCTGGAACTTCCTGGAAAACTTCAAGAAAACTTATGCATGGTAATTTGCTATGCATATCAATGAATGGTGAGTTTTCTGATGCAATATGGGTCACTGTTGCAGACCGGGATGAGGAACTTTTAGAGAAACACGCAGTCGTGGGAGTAGAACTTATATCATTTTCTAATGAAAATAAAAATGCTCGGATCCTAAAAGACCTTCTTTATCACTCTGGTACAATGATCATGGTGGAAAGCCCAACGTTTTTCAAATCTTTTCAATATGTATTGGAGAGTTTGAAGGATTCTCAACTGGATAATTTCCCCTTGAAAAATGCGATTGTTCATGGGAAACATGAGAAAAATGAAATGTGGTGTCAAGAAAAATCTGAGAAGCGTTGGAAAAACTACTTGAAAGATATAGACTATGACAACTTTGAAGAAAGCCAAAAGCAGTCATTCTGGCATGCTTTAATTACCCCTCTTGCTATGATACAAGGACCACCGGGAACAGGAAAAACGTTTATTGGTTCTAAATTAATACATTTCCTGCTGAACACTCAACAATTCGGAATTCTCAATGAGTTTGAGCCTGAAGGAACTTCTGATTGTGATTCATCTTGTGAATCAGAAGATTCAAATGACCTATTCAGTCCTACAATACAGCATTCACATTCAGCTCCGATATTGATAATGACCTTCAAAAACCATGCTCTTGACGAGTTACTCAAAATGTGCACTCAGTTTTGTGATAAAGAATATATTACTCGAATTGGAAGGCAGTCAAAAGAATTAGAACTCGACAGTTGTTTGATGTTTGAAAAGATGAAAAACACAAAATGCAATAAAGTGCCAATAGGGCACTTGTATAGGAAAATAGAAAATTTGTTTGATGACTTTAAAGAGCGGTTGGATAAACTTGAAAAAATGAAGTACTTCACATTGATAAGGCTTCTTGAAAAACTGTCCGATGATCAAGTTCGAAGATTTGTTCATGAGGGCTTGAAACCAGACACAACTCCCGATGATTTAGTCAAGTTCCTCAAAACTTGGGCAAATGCGGCAACTTTCAAAGACGAACTATTATCTGTGTTAGAATCAATTGAACTCCAAGAGAAATCACTGGATACAACGACGGAAAAGTTTAGCATTTCAAAACACTTGAATAATCATTTTGTCGATAATTGGCTCCCAACAAAAGAGAAGCTAACAGAATTGACTGAGTTCGCCAATAAGGAATCAGTTATATTCAGTCAAAATTCGTCAAAAGAGATTGGAGTTCTTGTTGGTAGTGAAGAGAATGATATGAACTGTACTTTCAGAGATGAGGATGAAGAAGATATTAGGCGTGAAATGGAGATACGAACTTCTGCTTTTGATGATCGCCCATCCATGTTCCAAGGGGATAGTGAAAAGACTAAGAGAATAAATAGGCTTTTAAATGCTAAGCAGCAGATGACAAATACGCTCCAGAATATCTTCTCTCTTGCCGACTTCCCCAAGGAATGCGTCAAAGGTGAAAGTTTATTACTGACAAAGAACTTATGGAAACTTTCTGATGTTCAGAAGTATCACCTTATATTTATTTGTCTGAATAGCGGCTTTGAAGATATTATAAAAGAAATGGATGGTATTTTAGAGGAGATCAGTACTACTCAAAGAAAGAAGCAAGTTGCTGATGAAAAAAACAAAGTGAGGGTGTTGAAGACCCAAAAAATTATAGGAGCAACCATTACAGGGGCCTCAATAAATCGATCTGTTATCCAAAAGGTGTCTCCAAGAATTGTTGTTATTGAGGAAGCTGCCGAAGTGTTGGAAGCATCTCTTGTTGCTGTATTGTCTAAAAGTGTAGAGAAGTTAATACTAATTGGTGATCATCAGCAACTAAAAGCACAGGTAGAAACCCATCATTTGAGGACAAACTATAACTTCCATGTTTCCATGATGGAAAGACTCATTCTCTTGGAATATCCATTTGGGAAGCTTCTCAAGCAGGGCCGCATGCGACCAGAGTTATCTGTTTTACTGAAAGACATTTACCCTGATTATGAAGATTTTTGCGGTTTGAAGGAGAAAAATAAGCCCATCAAATGTATGCCACATACAACATTCTTTTGGACCCATAAGTTTCCTGAAGAAAGGGATCGGTCGATACAAAACATTGGTGAAGCAAATATGGTTGTGGCTTTGGCATTGTTCTTCGCTTCAAGTGATGTTCAAGAGTCGAAAATAACCATTCTCTGTGCTTACAGAGGGCAGCTACAAGTCGTAAGGCGACTTTATCGTTCACAGAATAGCTCTGATAATGTTTTTATAAACATCAAGACCATCGACGAATACCAGGGTGATGAGAATGACATTATCATTATCTCACTTACAAGATCCAATAAACAAAGGAGCATTGGTTTTCTGAAAGAGATTGAACGACGTTGCGTTGCCCAATCAAGAGCCAGATGTGGTATGTACTTCGTAGGCAATGATGAAATGTTCGGAAATGATTCTACGTGGATGTATTTAATGAATAGGCTGCAGGAAAGAAATCATATTAGTCCCGAAATTCCTATTGTGTGCTACAGGCATCCTTCTAATGTGCACTATGTTGTCCAATCACAGACCATCAGTTCTAGTGATAGGGGTGATAAGAATCAGCTCATGTATTTTGCTCGCAGCAATGGTAGCTGGTGTGAGGAAGTTTGCAACACACTGTTTGAATGTGCAATTGAAGATCACAGATGTAAAAAACCATGTACGCCACGTCACAATGATGATAAATGTATGGCTGATATGCCATTCATTTCAAAGCCATGTGGGCACAACATTATGCGCAAATGTTTCATGAAAGAAGAAGATGTAGAATGTACTTTTCTGATGGCTGAGATATTGGCTTGTGGGCACGAAAAGATTGCTTCCTGTTATGAATGGAATTTCCATAGGAGCACTCTTTCTTGTGAAGAAATGTGTGCAATGTCGTACAATTGTCAATTGAAGCATGGGTGTCCAAAACCCTGTAGTTCAGTTCACAGTCACGGAGAAAAGGACTGTTCTGTTCTGATAAAATACAAAATCCCATCTTGTGGCCATGATGCTCCATCAAGAAAAGCTTGTAGTGCTCCTATTCCATCTTATGTGAAATGCCAAACAACAGTTAATTACAGAAGCACATTATGTGGCCATCAGCAGAAAAGGGTGTGCTCTGAAGAGGAGAAATGTCAGCATCCTTGTGAAAAGATAAGACCTGATTGCGGGCATTCATGCGATCATAAATGTTACAAATCTTGTCAATGGTCAGAAGAATGTCGTTTTTGTGAGGAAAAGTATAATTCTTTCATTAAAGAAACTAAGAATGAGGCTGCTTCGAAGGTTAAGTCACATGGATACACCTATGGTAGGTTGTTTGGGCTTATAAAAGTTGAAGATGAAAGTTCAGAGTTCAAAATGGTAAAGGATAAGTGCTATACCTTATTCAACTTTCATGCTAACTGTACTGTAAGTCAGATCAATAGTGTTTGGAAGGTCAATTGCACTAAATCTTCAAAAAAGTTTTGGGAATTCGCTTCAAGTAAATCCTTTGGTCCAATGAGTGAAGAACTTTACAAACTGTCTCAAGGCTTCCTTAACATAAACGAAATAACTGACATTTCAGATATTTATTATGTTATATCTTCCAAGGAGAGCTATGAATTTACGAAATTTGCATCTGGGCTACTGACTGCATTGGGAAATAACTTTACTGTCATTATAGCAGACGTAATTCTCGGTGAGACGGTTGAACAAAGTCTGGTTGCTGAAAAAGCTTGTGAAAATCCAATTGTGGTCCTTCTTGATAGCATGAGTAAAGATTCTATTGTCCATAAAAAAGCTGCTAAGCCAACGTCCTTCTCAGTACATGATCCAAAGCAAATTCATATAAAATACATCGTCCATATAAAGACTAAGAAATTGAAGAAGGCTAGCGTTCAGAACCGTCCAGATGGCGAAGTATTATATAATGTCAACAGTTATGATTTGATGAACTCAGCTAACCCAGACTGTTCAGAAATAAATAAAGCCATGGCTCTTTATGAAAATGATTGTCTAACCAGACCATCATATCAAAGAGCAACGCGGCCTTTGCGACGAATTCAATATGTTGGCCTAGTGTTTTCTAAGACAGCAAATGAACGGTATGATTTTAATAGGAATATCTTGAAGAAGGATTCTAAGATAGATGATGAAGTCTTCTTGTATCATAGTTCAAGGTCAGATGAGGTACCTGGAATCATTAATGACCATTCCCAAATTGGAAGAGATGGTTGGGGTTATAAGTTTTATGAACACCCTCAGTTGAAACTGGATCAACATGATCACTGTGAAATAGTTTTTAAAGCTCTCCTCATCCAAGGAGAATATACTTATGTTAGACAGAGCGGTAAAGGCTTTGGCAGAGAAATCGTTATAAAAGACGGTTCTTTGCTCATACCTATGTATGTGCTGTATTTTTGATTCGATAAGTAGTACCAACCTAGTATCTGCTCAAAATTGAATTTTTAATGGGGTTATGTCAATTACTGACGGTAAGTAGGACTTGTTTTCGCATGACTTGAGCGTTCATTTTTACATTCTTATGCTCAAGGTAATAATTATTTTTGGGTTACATTATTTCATACTTTCAAATAAAAGGAACATATAAAACGGTTTACATACTGACAAAATAAGATCTGAGAATTGACCATGGTTCATGTAGATAGAAAATTCGGACTGTTTTACTTGTATTTATTCCAATTTTCGACACTTCATTTATACAGCAAGTTAGTAGTTACTGAAGCCCCACAGTCCTCCTTCATGGAATGTAATGGGTAAATTCAATTCTATTGTGCAGCTCAGGAATGACAGTTATACTGTTATATAATGCTAGAAAATCCGTCAAATGGATGTGGTACACCACCCATTGGATAAGACAACAGGACCTAAATTTAGAACGATGTATTGCCACAATCATGTTAATATCATGTTTCAAAAGAAACTTTCATAGTTTCATGAAAGAGCACTTATTATTCGTCACATTTCGGTCATTTCCACATATTGGCGCTGAAAGATGGTGCCTGCTCCGTTGTCTGACTTTTCCTGTAATTCTTTTTGACAGAACAACGTATTTTATCGAGAGTTGCTCGAATCAGCTTACGCATTCTTCCTATATCACCAAAGAGAGAAACTTAATCAAAGCAGCAGCTACCGATATTAGCTCTCAGTTCACTATTATATTATTATAGCAGTAGCGCATTCTAGTTAAAGATCAGCACACGTGCAATCCCCCATTTCGTGCTGACAAACGAACAGACAAAAGGTCAAACGCCCAGATTATGATATAGATATAATCATATCAAAGGTACCTAGGTAATGATAATTGATCAAATGAGGTGTTGACATAACCCCCTGCCCCCACCCCCTTTAGAAGTCGCTGATGGTCAGAACCGTATCATTTGTCCAAAGCCATACTTTTCATTTTGAAGGTAGCATCTTCCAAGAAGCAATTTCATTAGCAGATTTTGACAATGATGGCATAAATGAGCTGTGTATTGGCAATGTAGCTGGAGATCTTTCAGTTTTTAAGGAGGACGAGTGCAGATGGTGTGCTTCTAATTTGGGAATGATTACATGCCTTGGAGTTGGTGACATTAAAAATCAGGGATCAAACTCGTTAGTAGTAATAACTGGCGAAGGACTCTGTTACATTTTCGACTATGATTATACCACAGAAATCAAGTCATCGGAACATGCCTCAAATTCTAATCAGAATCTCCTCAGTTATAACCATAAGCAGAGATTTCCCTTGAACATTAAACAACTCATTATTGCTGATGTAACCAATAGGGGTGCAAACGACCTGATAGTAATTCTAGATACTGTTGTGCGGATATACTCTTGGGACAGTGATGCGGAAGATAAACTAAAACATCAGGATCATGAAATTTATAATTTCGAACGACAGATAGATGCTATCACGATAAATACATCTAAAGATGGTTTACATAGTCTATTTGTCTGTATCCCCAGTGAGGGGATTCGCATTTTGAAAGCAGTGCGTAACCCTGGTGATGATAATAACTTTATTTGTTGGGAGCCCCTTGCACAAAATGTCAAATTGTTGTCCAGAGTGACTGATGCTATTGGTGATATCAAGTCAAGCATCATAGGGGAGGGCGACAATATGGTTTCTTTCGCATCATTAGATGGGTCGCTCACAATGTACAGAGGAGATGAGGAGTTATGGACATTACAATTGGATAATCCTATATTTGCTCTCGTCAAGATAGACATCGACAATGATGATACCGATGAAGTTATTGCTTGTTCATGGGATGGTCTCACTTTCTTTGTGGATCACAACAAGAATTGTGTGAGATTCAAGTTCAAAGCGTCTGTGCCCATAAGGGCTTTTTGTGCTGGGCAATACGCAATGGAAGGAGGAAATAATAAGCCTGCTCTTGTATATGTCACTTTCAGCGGTGATGTGGTTATTTTTTATGATGTGCAATTGACAAGTTTAGGTGTTCATACACTAAATGACCATTGTATAGACTTGCTCCCATTGTGTGACTCAGAATCTGAAACACATCGTGCTAAAGTCATAAGGAAATTGTTGAATCGAAATAGGCAATATGATTAATAATGGCTAAAGTATGTTAATTCGGAATGTACGTATAGGTACTCCTCACCAGATCAGAAATTTACTTCTTTTTTTGTGTCAACTGAATGAATCTTTTTATCACGATGATTATATAGACTGTTATTTATCTTTTATTTCGATCATACTTTCACCCATAATTCTATCATATTCATTTGTTTTATTTCAATGTGTTATTGTGCATAGACTTCTCATTAACACTCACATCGTTTTATAGCTCAGAGTGGGTGAAATAAATTTCGAAGGCGGATGATGCGAAGTCGTGAATTGCAGAATTTGGTCCATCTTGAAACAGCAGTCATCCAGTCAATACAATATGCACAATCAACATTAGAAGAAGTGTCCCATGACTCAGCAATTAATACCCTCAAAGTCAAGAATGATGCTCAACACTTCATGAATTCAGTTCAAAAAGTGAATGAGAAACTTCTACACACCATAAACTATCTAGCTGAAGTTTCTTCATCTGTCCCACATGGTGGAAGTGTCTATAATGCTGAGAAGGGATTTCAGCTTGCACATGGACAGTGTACAATTATAATGGACAGACTTCATAAACTCTCTGTGAAGAGCAAACCTCGAAAGTTCAGGAGAAGTTCAGAGCTCGAAGAGGAAGGTTTTGATAAATGAAAAATGATTTCGTATTTTCATTTTTCAACAGTTTATAATATCAATGATGACGTAGGTGATGAGCTAAATCTTTCGGATTAGGGCATAGAATAGTAGAATACAATGAAACATCTCATGAATTATCGATGTTTTGAAATCCTCGCATATTTTGGTCTTTCATTGAGTCAATGTTAGATTGGATTGGTGAGGCTCTCCATCTTGGCCTTAGGGATATAGACATTTTATTTGGACTTTCTGATAACGCACAGATGCAACAAGTGAAACAGCCGTTGTTAGTGAGACATATTATACCTTATTATCTTCAAATAATTGTTAATAACATTGTTAATAAGATAGCAATTTCTTACTCCAGATATGAACAAGGTTCCTGATGATAATCCTCTAAATGTGAGTTTGCAACAGTTTGAAGATGTGTCCAGCGTACTATCATATCTCACTGCAAGTCAATCCCAGAGGAGTATTTGGTCATCAATTCTGGAGAATAGTTATAACCATCTCTCCTTAGTTGCTTCTGCTGATGAATGTATCAAAGAGAAGATACTTTTACCAAAACTTCTAACCAAAGATTTTGATAATGAACAAATATGGCAACAGATTGAATTATTGAATGATATACTTATCAAGAACATAGCATCAGAAATCAACAAGAAACTTGCAGAAAAAGCAACAGTTGCTAACTCAGTCAAGAGAGATCCTTTACTAGCTGAAAAGATGACAATAGCTCAAAATGAAAATGAACAACATGACGGCACTGGTAATGAGAGTGATATTGATGAAGAGCTGGACTCATCAAATGAAAGAATGCCAAAGGAAGACCCCAATCTGGATTGGGAGGATATGGATAAGTTTTGTGAACAAGTTGAGAGACAAGCAGAAAACCAAAGCAGTGAGGAGAGTGGTGATGAGATGCAAAGAAATATTTTCATCGGTGATGATGAAGAACTCAACCAGTCCGAAGATGAAGGAGAAATTGAGTCTCGGCTCGAGAAGGAGCTCAAGAAGGTAAATTTCAATCCATCACAATGATATGCATAATATATAAATCCTCATGATTGTTGATAGCCAATTGGTATTTTCGCTTTCTTTTATGTCGGGACCAATGAGTTGGTGTGTATTTTACGTGAAAATTTAACCCAATCAATTTTTCCAGATGCGAGCCAAGATTTCTGCTAATGAAGAACAGTCATTGGAAACTAAGTCATGGAAAATGTTAGGCGAGGCATCTACTAAAGATAGGGAATCGAACACCTTACTGGAAGAGCATCTTCAGTTTGACCATGGCGCAAGAGCTGCCCCAGAGATTACTATGGAGACAAGCACTAAGATTGAAAAACTCATTATTGAAAGAATCAAGATTAAACTATTCGATGATGTTGAAAGGAAAGAAAAGCCCGTTGGCAAAGATAAAATGAAGCAGAAAGAGCTGCCGTTGAACCATGAGAAAAGTAAAATGAGCCTGGCAGAAATTTATGAAAAAGATTATCTTGATGCTTGTGATCAAGCAACAGTTTCTGATAGGGTTGAAGAAATAAATGAAGCAGAGGAATCAATCAAAATTGATTTAGAGCACCTATTCAGAAAGCTTGATGCATTATCTAACTTCAATTACACGCCAAAAGGGGTGAAAGATGAAATCAAAGTCGTTGTTAATGCACCTGCTATCAGTTTAGAAGAGGCAATTCCTGCTGCTGTATCTGACAGACAAATTCTTGCACCAGCTGAGATTAAATCAAAGCAGAAAGAAGAGCTGAGGAGTGCCGTGGAAGAAGATAAGACTGATAAGAAACGAAAGAAAAGAAAAATTAAGAAGTCACAATCCATCAAGTCTCATGAACAGAAGTTGAAGAAGCTAAAGCTTGATAGGGATAGTGGCTCTAAGAAAGTAAAATCAAAGAAGGATGCAATTTCTTTGGTCAGTGAGGAAGTAAAGCAGGGTATCTCCCTTGCGAAAAAGTCATCTGAAAAAGTGAACTCGAACTTTTTCTCTAAGCTACAGGATTCTATAAATCAAAAGGAATCAATTGGGGGCAGCTCTTATAAGTCTAAAGTGAAGAAAAAGCAGAAGTTTAATAAATTTGGTTAATCCTTTTTATTATATACTGGGTATGGGATGATCTATTTTATGCCTGATAGTCTTGTAGGTTTGTAGGAAGCATATTTTCTTGAATGGTTTTTGCCTAGGTATTCAATGCTATTGAATAATATACCTAATGTGCCTATTATCAGATTTGAACCGATATTTTCATGACATTGCACCCGTACGTGTGGATGAATTACCTGTTAGACCCATATTAGATTTTTTACTGTGCTTTTCTTCTGTCAGTCTGCATTAATCATAAATGATGTAGGTATGTAGGTTTATTGGTATTGCAGTTGTTGAGTGCGGCTGATTACTGCATTCCCCTTGTCATGACCTGTACACTGTAGCTACTTCCTACTTACCTATATTATGGCATTTAGAATACATTTCTTATCAGCTTCTTTTACACCCAATTATCCATTTATGAAATCTCTTTCGTTCATGCTCTCAGAGTATTTTACCTTCCAAAAACTGGCGTCGAATTTCTCATTCCTTAGAATACATTTCCTCTCGGCTCTCATAAATCACTGAAACATTGTAATTGTTTAATGAAACGTGTCCACAGCATATGAACATTGTGCAGTATGCAAGATGTCATTATGTGCCACGTTATCCTTTTTCTTTCTTTTTCATAACTGAAATTTGCTTCATTTATAGCTTTCATGTTCATTTATGAAGGTCAAGAATTCCCCTCTACACATTTGTCTCCAGTTTTAAAGGTTGATTGCCGTATCTTTTCAAGTTCATAATAACGTGGTTTCTTTGTAAATTGGCGATCTGAGGACCCCTCAAAACATGGGTTTGACGAATAGCAAAGTTAAGGTAAAACCGCCAAACTCTTAGCTCGGAAGTTCTCAATGGGGCTGCTTGTTAAGGGAACTCCTCTATCATGGGAGCGAACTAAGGAGCTAGCAGATTATATTCGAGCGCATGGCATCATACAGTTCATCAATATCATGAAGAAAATGAGCAATAGGTAGGAGAAGGGAGAAATATGCTTGAAATACGGTTCCTGCAGTAATCCATCTATCCTTCCAAAAATGGCTAATATTTAAGTTTGAGTCTATTACAGGTCATACGAAGTTTTGAAGTGGGGAGATGAGATAGAATATCTCCTGCTAAAATTCGATCATGAGAAGAAGAGGGTGTACCTCCACTGCAAGACACAGGAATATCTCGATAAACTTGCTGAATACAATTGCAAATTCGACATGTACGTATGGCTTCCATTTTCCATTACCTTTTGCAACGATAACATCATTATTTACATTATGAATGACCTCACTCAGGCCCGTTACGTTTGTTGAGGAGTTTGGTGCTTTCCAGATCGAATCAACTCCTAATAAGCCATTTCTCGAAGATTTCGAGGAGCTTAATCATGTGATAAGGGACATGAGGCACCGAAGAAAAGTATGTAGATAAAATGCCTCCAAACATTCGCCCTCCCTTCTCAGACCACCATACGTTATAAGGTTATACTGTTATAAACAGCTTGTCACATTCACCAAACTCTACAGGAACTAGCACTTCAGATGGATCCTCGAACTGAAACTGTATTGACCCTGACGAATTTCCCTCGTCTTGGATGCCCGGATTTCTGCTGGCCTCCTGCTCCACCGAATGGGAAGATATTGAAGAGTTTGTTTTTCCCAGATGAGTGTGTAAACTCTCACCCAAGATTCCCGAATCTGGCTAAGAATATCATGGAACGCAGAGGTAAAAAGGTAACATGAACATTGGATATAGAACTGAAGCCAGAAAATGTTGTAGTTTTGTTGCTTCTCTCGGTGATCAAATCGGAAGTATCATGATGTTATCGTTAGTAATACCTAACCTCATAATAACTCCAGGTTGAAATAAACGTGCCCATCTACAAAGACAGCAATACACCGACTCCCTTTGTAGAGTTTCCTGACAACCCAGCTGCAAAGCCAGATCATGTGTACATGGATGCCATGGGATTCGGGATGGGCTGCTGCTGCATTCAAGTCACCTTTCAGGTTAGTGTCACAGATTAGTTTTATGGCCATGATACAGAATTTCCTTAGAACCTGATGCTATGTTATCCACTCATGAAACTATGATGTTGAGATGAAATAATGTCCTAGGCGTGTGATCTCGATGAAGCAAAGATTCTGTATGATCAGCTGGCAGTCATATCCCCTATTGTGATGGCTCTATCGGCAGGAGCGCCCATCTTCAGAGGTTACCTCTGCGACGTGGACTGCCGATGGAATGTCATATCTGCTGCTACAGACGATCGGACTGAAGAGGTTAAGTATCTTCAATGAGAAAGTTCCATTTGTGATTAGGTTATATACGCTGGCAATGTCATGATTGTTATTTCCAGGAGGTTATAAATCCTGGCTCCGGAACACCGAGGAATTCTCGTTACTCCTGCATCAACTCCTACCTCAAGTCGGAGAAATTCAGTGATGTAAACCCGCCCTATGATCAGAAAATATACGAGACGCTGATGTCAGCGAATGTGGACACAATTGACCCTCTCCTCGCGAAGCACATCGCTCACCTCTTCAAGAGAGACCCCATCTCGGCGTTCAGTAATCGTATAGAGCTGGACGATGAGGTGGACACAGACCATTTCGAGAGTCTTCAGTCATCAAACTGGCAGAACATGCGGTTCAAACCTCCTCCTGCCGGCTCGGACATCGGCTGGAGAGTTGAGTTTAGGACAACCGAGGCTCAGATCACAGACTTTGAAAATGCAGCCTTTGTTTCGTTTTGTATCTTGTTGAGCAGGGCTTTGGCTAGCTTCAAATGTAATTTCTATGTGCCACTATCGCTGGTACATAAGAACATGGAGCGAGCACAAGTTCGGGATGCAGTTCTCGAGCAGAAGTTCTTCTTTAGGTTAGTTGCTCTGCGAAGTGTTTGTCAACTTGTAAAAACTCCGTTAGAATCAACTAGAAAAAGGAGCTAGTATCAATATCTATTCAATTCCTAGATAACTACCTCTCCCTTTAAAATCGTTCGTTCCAGGAAAAATATCCAGTGTTGTAAGTGTGACTGTGAACCTGTGATTGCAGAAATGACCGTTAATGAGATTATCAATGGGTCCGACGATTTTCCTGGCGTTTGTCGAATCATCAGAGCCTACATCAACAACATGGTATGATTCCAAACAGCGATACTCCCCAGAACAATGAATATCTTCACCATGCTCAGCAGCAATCTTCTGCAGCACTGCGCATCAGCACGTTTATTCAAACATGGAATCATATGATATCACTTGCAGGATTTGGAGTTCGTGACTGCAGCTCGAATATGTTCCTACGTCACCCTTATCCAAAAGAGAGCAAGTGGGGAGCTGAAGACAACGGCACGATGGTTGAGGGACTACGTCAGAAACCATCCACTCTACCAAAACGATTCTGTCGTCTCAGAAGAGGTAGGTCTAATGATGCTATATTTCACCCATATTTCCTTTATTTGAAAAAAATTTATCCAATGGCATACCTATTATCAGTATTATCAGTAGAGTAATAAGTAGAAGGTACCTAATGACCAAATCACAGCAAAATCGAACTCCTCAGATAACGTACGATCTGATGATGGAGTGCGATGCGATAACCAACGGGAAAGAATGTCCCGAGCTGATCGGAACGCTACGGAAGAAGAGTGATTTCCACGACAAGCACTTCCGACGAGACAGTTACAACACAGAGGATCATGCCGAGGATCTTCTCAGTGAGCTACAGGAGTAGCAATAGCAGAGAGTAGGGGGAGGTGAGATCTTGGAGTGTTGCAAGAATAGGAGAGTGTGGAAGTACTATAGAGTACATAAGAAGTACTAAAGTACATTGAAAATTGCATTGTCAGTTGGCGTATTTTCCTGCTAGGAATATTTTATTGAGCAAACAGTGACCAGTGACCACAGACCGGTACAGGGAGGGGTGATTTGGGACCTTTCATCTTTATATATTATCATACAGTAACTTATTACTCGATTGACTCGATTGACTCGACTGACCCTCTTATCTGTTATCCTATATTATGTTATTCGTTACCAAATACTATGTTTTGTTATCTAATCGTGTGAATAATTGTCAGAGCAAATCAGAAAATACATAATTATTTTTGTGTTACCTATTTAATTTTTGATTCCATACTATCACCACAGTTGTGTACTTGATATTATTTTGAAGATAACCCTATTTCATGTTATCCAGAAGCTAATCCAGATATTATTATCGCTGTATCCATTGTATATTATCGTGATGTGTATGATTGTTATTAATTGAAGTTATTACTAAGTTTCATGAACGGCCTTTTCAGTTATTTTTAATTTCATAAACCTGGAAATTCGAATTATCTACAAAATTGGAATGGTGATTATTGACCGAGTGTTCAACAAAAAGCACAGTGCTATCATGGGTCTTGAAACCTTCTGAATAGAACAATTGATTGCCTATCCGGTCCAGCTGTAGGTATATTATATGATGTCTCGCAAGAAAGATGAAGACGACGATGAGACGCAGGAGAACCTGATGGTGTTGCGACTGCCGGAGAAGTACGCACAGATCGTCAGGCAGGCGGTCAACAAGGGAAATCTCCGGGAACGACTACAGATAGATATCAAGGATGATTGTAGGAATGCCCTGCTCAAGGTACGTGGATAAGAATCATTGGCAACTCGTGCCGGTGTCGATGCGTTATTGTTGTTTTAAATCGAGTCGCTTGTGGCCTCATTGCGTTGCGTTATTGTTGCATCGAATCATTTTTAATCCCTTTGGATGTGAGCCAATCCCTTTGGATGTGAGCCAATAACTGAACTAAAATGATTGTAATTATCTTGACAAACCACTGCTCCAGAGGCAGTCAAACTTCGATAAATCATCATTCCATTTCCACAGATAGAAAACGAGACTTTAACGGGAAAATTGGTTGACTTGCCGTGTATTGTAGAGTGTCAGAAAACTATTGATAACAAGACATTCTACAAATCCGGTGATATATGCCAGATGCTGTTGGTGCGTATAAAGCTATTCAAGTAGGAAATACTGTTCAAGTAGGAACTATCAGTAGCATTTGGAAAATCATCCAAACTAATGTTGAACAAGTAGGAACTATCATTAACATTTCGAAAATCATCCGAACTTATGTTTACATGATGTGGAGGTCGATGAGACCAAAGTAAGTAGGTTGTACAACTGTAGTACAATTACTATGATATAGGTGAACGAAACCCCACTCGCGGATGATGAAGTAGTGAGGTCGCAACAAGTCCGGAAAGAGAAGAACGATCACAAGAAATTCGTTTACCCACACGGAGTAACCCCGCCTATGAAAAATGTGCGGAAGAAGCGGTTCAGAAAAACAGCCCCTAAGAAGATCATAGACGACCCCGAAGTCGAAAAAGAGGTACCCATTATATTAATACTTTACACAACTGTATCTCATATTCACATCCACTGTTCGTTTGGCTTACTCATTACTTAGAATGAAATCAAAATATGGAGACCATGTATATCGCGAGCGCAGTGACATTTCGATGACAGTTCATTGTGACGAGCGGGTACTTCACCTTTGTTAGGTTCGACGGTTGCTACGAGCTGATATCAGTGCTATCAGTGTACAGACACGACTTGTATACGATAACAAGACTACCACGGACACGGGCAAAACTACTGAATCTGTTCCTTCTTCTTTCCAAGGTAATACCCGACGTTGGCTTGGTTTCAACTCATCTGATTATTGATATCGTTCAAATTCAATTTCTTGCACTGCTGATAGGTAGCGGTTTATCAATGCAGGAACTCAATTCTTGTCCCCAAAGCTGGTAGTTTTAGTACCCGGTATACTACCCTTGTTCCTCCCCGCCCACTTCTGTCCAACCATCCGAAGCAGCTTCTCATCCTGCAACTGTCTCAGCCTGTCCAGGAGCGGCTCCAACTTGGTGTAACCGAGTTGGCTGAGCGCCTCCAACCAGAACTTAAAATCGTGGCTATTCCTCCGGTATGAGTTCTGATAAGCGTAAAACTCGCACCACTGCATGAGGAGGTGAAGTGTATCCGGGGTAACGGTGACCTTCGGGAGGAGGTCCAGACATCTGGACACGTGCTGCGCCGCCACCTGCACTTTCCCATTAGCATAGCACGTGGCGAGGAGAAGTGACGCGTCGAACTGGACAAACGGCGAGCTCTTCTCTTCCACCACCCTGGACAATATCTCTTCAGCTCCTATCATATCGTTCAGATAAATGAGTAACTTCGCCAGGGATATGCAGTATTTCTCAACAAGAACAGGGGAGAGCATGATTGCTTTTCGATAGTAATCCCTCGCCTCCATATAGACAGTGTCGTTTAGAAACCTCGTGTCGTTGTCAATCTTCTCCATGACTTTCTGTATCCCTGTGGGCGAGGTGATCGCCATCTTCCGCTCCCTTTCCTTCCTGTAGCAGGCAATGGCGGTGGGCGGGGGTGGTGACACGCCACTGTCCTGCTCACTGAGTGAGTGTTTCACGTACACTGGACACCTGCCTCGTATCTCATCCCAGACCATGTCGTGTCCCCATCGCCTGTTTGCCAGCTTCACCATCCCCTCTCCTATCCAGTAATAGACATCCGCCATCTTGCATACGTCCAGAGCTTTCCTGAGTAGAAACAGTCCTTTGCCTGGGTAGCCGCACTTGATACACTCCTTGCCTATCTGATACTTCCCATACGCAGTACCGATCAGATTAGCAGACAGAGAGCCCACACCACCAGCAGTTGACCTCATGTTCAGTTTCCATAGATACACTCCGCAAACGTTTCGGTACTGAGAGAATTTTAGCAGGGGTTTGAATCGTTCAGAGCACAGTTGTGCATAATATGTTGATAAGCCTCTTTCACCATCATTCTGATTGAAATGGTAGTAAACCATACCGTAACAAAGATTAAGGAAGCAGTTCGTCCTACTGCAACCTTTGGACTTTAACCCGACTTTAGCTTTATGGAGGTGTTCTAGCGCCGCACAATTCAGCCCGAAAACGATGAGAGCCATGGCAAGATCTATCAAAGCCTCTGCCTGAAAATGATCCGAATACTGGTCCTCCGCAATATCGCGTCTCAGCTGTTTCATGGTGGCGCGCGCCTTCTTCAGCTGACCTTGCCGGTAGTGGCAGTGGTACTCAGTCGTGCTGAGCATGATGGAGTTGGTGGAGATGAGTCGGCACTTGCTGAGGATTTGCTCGGCAGCCTCGTATTCCTCACTCGTGAGGTGGAGGAAGGCGAGGAAAGTGAGGAGTGAGAGACGCTCTCTACCCCGGTAGAGGGGGATCGAGAATTGCAGCTTCTTCTTCACTGCATTCACCCTTCTGAAATAGTGAAATGAGGAGAACATGTAAGAGGGAGGAGAATGGGACATTATACTATGATATTATGAGATATGGATATGATATAGCTGCTGAGAGAATGGGTACCGCTTGATTTGATCCTTCATAATTCACCTGGGACACTGGTCAAAGTTATGGTCTAGGTATGTCGGGAATGATGAAGACGGTAACTGTGCAGCTTTACTTCCCCCTGCATTCCACTGCCTCATCGAACTCTGATATTGAACTACGACGACATTCCTCGTTATTATTGGCTGAATATTTAATTAGAACATTCATTCGCGATAGCGCAATTGTAAAAAACTGATTACTTATCTTCTGGATTAAGGATGCAATAGTTTAAAGTGTATAACGACGAACGCACTCGATTTGAAAGCGCTTAACTGTTAACCAGCTTATGCAATTTATGATATTGGACAGCTTGTGCATTGCGTTCAAACACGTTACTCAATAATATACAATTGGAATCAGAGTACAGATTAATCACCAGTATTCTGCCTCTCCATTGTACATATAGTATGTCCTCGGAAATAACATTTCATGTCATTTTATGGGATTATTTCGCGCATATATTCATGGTATAATTCGAAAAAAACCTGGTGCTCGTATCACGACGTGAGCTGATAACGTTACTGCGTGATCATCACGTGACAGCTATGACTCTGTTTCAGATGAATCTCAAAGTTCGGGTGTAGGGGTTCAGAATGATTCTGCTGGTGCCGCGTGCGATCTCTCCAAAATGCTGGACGACACACTGACCGCTGACACAGGGACCACTGCTGGTCCCAACTCGGCAATGAACACTACAATTACTGTAAGTCTCAAGTATCGCACTTACCTACCAACTTCCTCAGACATTTAACAACGACGAAATGATCTTTTCAGAATTTCGCTCGAAATCAGTTTTGTGCTCGAATCAAAGAATTATACATCCCTAGGCTGGTGCTGATGACAAAAGTTTCGATAAGGAGCTGATGGAAATGTTCCAAGATCTGAGTAGTGACGATCAGGGTAGCAGCGAGGATGAGGTGAACCGCGTGTACACACACACACACACACACACACAAACGCACACGCACACACACACACACACACCCACAAACACCCACACACACACACAGAAACGGAGGGACGGAAGCAATCCATGATATTATTCATCTTAGCGTTTCATTCCTATCTCCCTGTTCAATGCACACCAACTCT
>CAMPET010000003.1:686497-697453 GCA_946803715.1 Beroe ovata | reverse complement strand
GGGGTGGCTAAAATCACTGCTCGCTGGTGAGCGAGGAATCTGTAGAATCCACATCATCTGTCGTTCAATAGTAAATTTCAAACTTCTCAGCGCTTGCAGGGATACCTTAACGAACAAGGCGAAGTGAAGAGTGAGTTTAGAAAACCGAAGAGCACCGATCTGAAAGCAATGTATAAGCTTGCACAACCTAAAGATCTCAGTGAGTTTTGATCAAGAATCGAGTTTAAATCGAGTAAAAATCGAGTAAAAATCGAGTCTCATCTTGATCATCATTGAAGTTGAGATTGTATAATATACGCCGAATCGATTTCAGCAAAAGCTGAGGAAATGTGTAGAAGTAGAGATCTTATAACATCAAAAGTGATTCGTCTCACGGACCTTTCTCTGCTGACCCGTTTACCTTCCCTTGGATGTACCGATTTCAAAATTCTCCATCTTGTCAGAGACCCTCGTCCTGTCATCCAGTCTAGAATGGTAGGGCTATTTCTTATTTGTGATATGCGCTATTTTCATATTGGGGAAAGACCGCTGACTCCCAATTCCAATTCCATTTCCATAACGATCATTTGGTTCATGACCTGGACTTAACGACGCAGTTTTATATAGATTCAAACGTGACTATTACGGCTCCTCAGCCGATACGATTGTGACTGACGTCACGTACTCTCCCACAGCAAACGTTTGGTGAACTCCGGCAGGGTAACGGCGAGAAAACATCGGATTTTGCGGAGGACGATATACGGAGTGCTGCGGCGGAGATCTGTCAGTCGTACCTCCACAATGCTCGATTTGGTCTCACCCCACCCCTCAAGGATGTGTACAGGATTGTCAAATACGAAGACGTGAGTACCACGCAACAATTTGCAGCTTAAATTCTCAATATACCATGAAATCGTTCCTTCGACCTTAATTTTTTGTACAAGATGTGGAGAAGATTCAATTTTAAGCCAAATGGAGTTATGCTTGGAGTATTGGGATGTTTTGTTTGGACGATTGCGAAGCCCACATTTATAATTCCTCCGATCCTACTCCTAGCAGAAGCATTATTCTCTATTCCGCAGCTTGGTTCAGCTCCCGTCGAGTACGTGAAAGAGATATACGACTTTGCGGGAATCGAGTTCACTCCCGACATAGAATCTTACATCATGAAGAGCTCGTCCGGGTCGACTGTAGCTGGCAAATACGAGGTGAGATAAATTCTGTTCCGTTTGCATAGTGTGTATACTGTATACCGTGAGTTTCAGTTTTGTATACGTATACAATGTACATTGTTCACATAGTTGTACATTATACATTGTTTACCGTTACGCGGACCTTGTACAGTGTACACTTCTGCGTGTCAGTGTGTAGGTACTGTATACAGCATTGTATGCGTTTACCATATATACTTGTGTGAACATTGTATAGTGTATACGTGTACTTTGTATACTTGTATGTACATTGTATACTGTATGGTGTATACTATACGTTAACGTATAGCTTGTATTTAGTATTTACGAGTGTACATCTACAGCAGCATGAGTATAGAAAACATCGCAGGTTATCCGGAACACGGCCCAAGTGATCGAGAACTGGAAGAACACTATGGACATCAAACATGTCCGCCTTGTGGAGTCGATGTGTCGAGACATGCTCCACACGTTCAACTACCGACTTTTCAACTGATGATGTTACCAGTACATTCCCTCCACACACAGCCACACATTCCTTCCTCTCTCGATTCCATCAGGAATGGAATCGGAGGTAACTACAGATAAGAAATAAGAACACAATTGACACTATAATTATTGAACTGATATAGGATCGCCCATGCATTGAAATTTAAACATGTTCAGCCTGAATACTCAACGATTCGACCTACTCATTTCTCTTATTCGATCGTGTTATTTGTTTAGAAAACAATCTGCTGTAGTGTAATTGAAATAAAAAACGCCCGCGCGAGACATCTCACAACTGCACAAGGGTTGGTTTCATCTGACTCAGGACTGTATGTACGCTGAGTACTTCAGTAATTTTCTGATTGCTTCATTTTTGGACCCTCCATCTCATCTTCAAGTACTCGAAACGTTGCTCAAGCTCATGACACGTCTCATTCTAATTCAGGTAAATGAGATCATTGATTTTATGGCACAAGATTTTGAACCCCTCGTGCAAGTTGCAACCGAATGAACACACCTTGTTGTCTACAAAAATGGGTTTACTAGTTACTGCAATTGTGACGGCACCTCATAGAGCAACTAATTCAGTTTTAATTGTATTTGGACTTTAGTTCAGCGCTCTCAGCACAGGTTCATCTATCTGAGTAGCCAGCTCACCCTTCCAGCAGCATCTGATGATCTGTATAGTTGATTGAGGTCTTGCGAGCCAGTGTCGTATCCACTTCCAGTTTATTACTTCAGGAAATCTAAGTCCATGGACCACGTCAATACGTATACTAATAGTCATACTCATGTCATACTCATGTTGACACACGGTGTCAACTTTGAAAAGTGTCAGCCCATCAACATGCAACCCAAACCACCGAGCACTCAGTGGTATCCAAATTACCGAGTCCAGTACTCAGTGATAGCATTAGCTGTGTTCGACTACCGAGTCCAGTATTCAGTGATACTGATAGCTATGTAGTGATAGTTGTGTTCGACTTTCGAGT
Organism: Beroe ovata; assembly: GCA_946803715.1. Classification (NCBI taxonomy): domain Eukaryota; kingdom Metazoa; phylum Ctenophora; class Nuda; order Beroida; family Beroidae; genus Beroe; species Beroe ovata. Next base: position 694,803 of record CAMPET010000003.1, on the reverse strand, counting down.
GCGAGTCGGCACTCGCCATACTCTGCATCTATAATGTACACAAAATTGTGACGTATTTAACTTGCATCATCCATCAAGTAACAGCTGAAAGCTGCGATCGGTCAATATTAATCTCATGGTGGAAAATTCTTTTGTCATTGCCCTTATTTGCACGAAATTCAGATCAAATTCAATTTCAATTATGCTAGATTGCGCCATGAATCAAGTTTTCTTATTTGAATTTTGACTACGGCTCCCTCAGAATTGAATAACAAATTTGAATGCCCAATCCCGAACACTGTCATAGACTTAGCTCTGCAACCCATTGATCCAGTACTAGTAGCCCACTGTCACTATAGCCTACGCTTTGTGGCAAATAAAATTGCAATTGCGAAACTTGTTGAGCTCATTATCATTTGAATGCAATTTCAAAAAACGGAGTCGATCCCTCATCTGCAAATTCAAGTTTTCTGTTCTATAGAGTGATGCCGAATCAAGTCTTCGGCACGATTTGACCAAAATGAGAATGTTATTTTGCTACTTATTTAGCATAACCAAATTAAGGACTGGTAGCGCTATATCGTTGCATAGTAACGCTATAGCACCTGTAGTTCATAATTTGGTTATGCTAAATAAGTAGCAAAATAATACAAACTAACATCTAACGCGTGATAATGGCTGGAGCTCGACATATATAATACTCAGCCACTCATTCAAGAATGAGTCACTGCCTACAGCTACAGCAGTATAGCAGCTGCGAGGTCACCCATTTCTAGTTGTGCTCTTCTAGCCACAGTACATGGCATGTTTTACTGTGGCATTGCTCAATATGGTTGTGTGGCACAAGCGTGCGGTTGTATGGCTCTAGTGTGGTTGTGTGGCACAAGCGTGTGGTTGTGTGACACAAGCGTGTGGTTGTATGGCAATTGTGTAGTGTGAAACTATTGTGGTGTGGTTGTGTGGCATAAGTGTGTAGTTGTGTGGCCCTACTGTGTGGTTGTATGGCAATAGTGTAATGTGAAACTATTGTGGTGTGGTTGTGTGGCACTAGCTTGTGGTTGTGTGGCACAAGCGTGTGTTGTGTCACTAGTGTGGTGTGGTTGTGTGGCAATAGTGTGTGGTTGTGTGGCTCTAGTGCATAACTTGATCAGTGTGGTACTGCAAGTGCAGTGTCAGAGTTACAATGACGTTTTTGTGAACAAAACAGTCGATTTGATCGGAGAACCGTATGAACTAAGCTCTATATATTTTGAAACTTATTTGATCACTAACATGCGTCCCCAAGGTCAAAGGAATGATAAGGAGCACAAACTAGAAATTCGAATTAAGAACACGGGAACACCACACACCAAAACTCTCCAAATACAACATGATTTGCAACATGACATTCACGGTGCTACTGGCACTCGTCTCCCTGACAACAGGACGGACGCTGGAGCAGACCCCAGGTTGGGGTCGTGCAGCGGCAGCAGTAGCTCACCACGAGGACAGTGCCGATCAGACACCTGGGTGGGGCTCTAAGGAGGAGGAGGAGGATGGGCGTGTCCAGCACTCTCTCGGGCTGGGTGCCCAGGAGGAGGGAGAGGAGCAAACTCCGGGCTGGGGAGCTGCTGAGGACCAGAGTTTCGGGGTGAACGCTCTGGAACTAGCTCTGCAGGGGGAGGTCTATGAAGCGGCGACCAGGCTGGCAGGGGAGGATGAGGATCAGAGTCTGGGACTGGATATGATGTTGTAATTGGTGGTGTTAATTGGACATATGGGAGGAGTACTGTTAATTGAGATTTTCAGTTTGATATGGTTATAGTGTGAGAGGTGAAGGTTATATTTAGCGACGTCGCGTGCAATTTTAATGTGTTGATTGATGTGAATGATGATTTTAATTGCATGTATGAGTATCCAATAGCCGGCCTGTTGATCAGGTGACCCAATTTTGAATTTGATAGAGTAGAGAACATCGTGTAATGAAACAGTCCGTGTACATTTGATTTTTGCATTCAGCTCTCTGTTTTATTGACTTCTGTCAGTGTCATGCAGTCTAGGGAATGGAATGAAACTGGCCCGTACTTTCAGTTTCAATTTCCCGCAACATAATAAGGAGACACGTCCCCTGACTACTCTGAACTTGGTACTGCTCATACAGCTGCGAGTTTTCCGCCGCAAAACCATGAACCTATGTGATCCGTTATGGAGTACACGTACACCATGATATTCTGGAGTAACTGTAGTTATTGCAGTATGCCTTTGGGTAAGATTCGGTTCAACTTCATATATACAAGTTTGGATGTGTCGCTAATATGTGAATATGACTCAATTATGAGACAATATCAATTGTCATCAATCAGAACTGATCAACGTAATATGCATGAGTACTCAATTGAGTCTAAATCTAATCTATCACCGAAATCTCATCAATCATAGTGAACATTATAAGTGCAGAAGAAATCAAAATGGCCTATACCTAACCGTATTATCCCAATTGCCCAGGGTTGGTGATAAGAAATTCAATCCTCACTTACGCATGGTGATAATGATAAGCTCATTTGCACTGATCATCCCACAGTGCAGCACACTCCCAATCAGAGATAAGAGTTGTGCAATGTGCTCACTGCACATTCCTTATTGTGAATTCGATTCCGTTGTGTGTGACTGTGACTCATACCATGGTGGATCAGAAGGGTAACAGTGTTACAACAATGCAACAAAAGGATAACAAAACAGGATGGAACAAAAGGATAAGCCTATATTTTTCGGAGATGACATTCCGTGTTACTAACACGGAATGTCATCTCCGAAAAATATAGGCTTATCCTTTTGTTCCATACACGTGGACCATGTCCACTGAGTTAACCTTACTGTTACATTGTCCTTCTGTTTTCTGATCCATACGTGGCACTTCTTTGGGGTTACCGCTGTTACCGGTCATATGTACTCATGACGGAGTTTAGTGGCTCTCCTGATTCACGAGCATAGCCTCGTGAATCACGAGGCTATGGTGTTTCTAAACTTCAACTCGCAAGTTTGATTTGAGTCAATGAAGTGCCACGTGGATCAGGAGGGTCACTGAAATCCGACTTTGGACTGGACCCTAGCTATAGCTAGAAGCGTCAAGTGGATCAGGAGGGCCACCTGAAGTACTGAACTCAGTGAATCACAATCAGGATCATATCATAAATAATATTGATATTGATCATATTTTTAGAGAAGAAATTCCATGTGACGCTCTCAAAACTTTCTATATTAGGTTGCCGGTGTTGATGTCGCATGACCTCACTGAATGATTGATCATCAGTGACCGGACCAGTGACCACTGAACTTGAACAGTTCATGGCTTTGGATTCAGCACTTGTAATTAAGTCACCACGCGGGTACTCAGATATCACAGAGATATAAAGATTGATCCCGCTATAAGTATGATCAGGGATAAATTGGATGACCTAGCTCGGTCAGTTGAACAGCTCAAAGTACAACAAAAGATACTGAGAGTAGGGGTTGCAAGGTATCGGAGCCTCGGAGGAAGTTACAATCTAGACGCCGTTCGTGCTGAGACGAGAAAACTCACAGGATCTGCATCAGTGTCATCCATGCTGGGAGATTTGCACCATGAGAATATGATGATGAAGACTGAAAACTGTCATCAGCATCGTGATAATTGTCCCGAGATAATGACGTGGTTGTCATGGGAACAGCGCGGGGAACGAGTGTTTCCATGGCAACAGTCACACGACTAGATGGGACGAGGAGTGGGTTCGTCAAACTCGTCCCACGGTGGCTCAGCTATCATGAAGAGCTTCATGGACGAGGTATTAGAACTACAGCTATTGTCAGGAGGGGGGAAGAAACGGGTGGAAGATTTGGATCATGACGTCAGTGCCAACTCTAGTTCTGGTGTTAGCTCAGCAGACACGTCAACATCCTCGCTAGAGGTGTCTGTCTTGTCTGACGACTACACTGGACTTGGAGCGTAATCACGCGGTGGTGTCAATATTAGCACTTGCAGTTGCACCATCTTTTATTATGATTGAGTTTCAATATTGTGTTGCATTGTTAAATAGAGTGAAGGATGTTTGTTTGATTCGAACATTTTTTTTGTTTTCGTATACGCTTTTACATTGAAACAAAGGTTTTATCACAATTTCATCAAATTTGAAAGTATGACAAGATTGTTCAGTTCGTTCTGTAGATACAAATCAAAGCTCTGTTGGATACAACTGATCAGCAGTCTGAACTATATGATTTTACTGTCGTACTGAGTGTAAATTGACCCAATCAGATCATAACATGGACATTTGGCCGTTAAGAATAAAACAATTGAAAGTTCTAGCGATCTGATTTTAACGGCGACCAATGACTCAAAACATCGATCGAGGATAAAAATTGCGGGTAGAAAGTTTTTAGGTCTTACGGCCGTCGGCCGCCACGCCCATACAATACCAGTGCCATAGATTATTGCCCCGGTTTGTAACATTGGCCCATCACGGGGTCGTCCTTTTGATACAATATCACCATGGTTAAATATCTCAAAGCCTGACCTAGAGTGAACAATCTCTTCGCTTTGATCATCACTAAAAATCCATTTCTCAACTAAAACGTTTTAATATAAGGAGCTGACTATAAAAGTTAAAATTTTGCAGATATGGAAATTAATGTTATAAAACAGTTTACAACATTTGTCACTGGTTATACTACGTAAACTGAGTCCGTATCGCTGTACACGTGTACTGTACATTCCTCGCACATGTTTGTGTGTGCACGTGCATCTCTGGATATGTGTATCTCTGGCTATTTGTATCTGGTTACAAGTGGTTGTGTCGCATCTCGATATGATGGGGATGGGTCACGTGTTTGTGTACGTGGGAAGAGGGATAGCTCATTCTTTCGCCTGAAGAAAGCTAAAATTAGAGAAATATAATAGTGGTCTCATTTGGCGAAGTAGGAAACGCACTACTGCAGTAAACTATGTATTACAGAATTCCGATGTATGTTATGCAATGTAGAACAAAAGACGTTTTAAATTTATGCAATGTACAGCCATGATTTAAATTAAGTGGGTTACTGAAAACTGTGAATTAGACTGACCTCCCCTTGGCAAATTCTGAGGGGGTTTGACTGTCTTGCTGCAAACTGCAATGAACGCTGTCATGAAGCACACCATTCCGATAGCAAGCATTATACAGTAGTACCTGGAATAATTGAAATGATACATGATCGCAGCAAATAACTTGGTAGAGTGAGTCATTCATAAACACTGTTCATCTCAATTTACCGTGCAATGACTCGTACCCAATTTATTCGAGTCGAATGTTGTCAATATTATGAGTTTAGTTAAAATTTGTACTAACAAAGGAATCAGTTTAAATAAAACGTACGTAGATAATACTTGGTGATGATCTCAATGTTTCATTCAATTCTATTTGATTCGTTTGTTCGTCGTACGATCCAAAGATAAATTAAATCCGGCCGTGCGTTCAAATAATTTCTTGCGCGCGCTGAGAGAATGATAGTCCAAGCTGCGCGCGTTACGTCTACTATTCTACTAATGGCCGTGTGACAGTTTGTGTCACACTTCCTTTGTGCACCGCGTTACAGATAAATGATCTCATCACACGATTTACAGTAAACAGAGGAAATAAAGTGATTACAACGAACCAGTATGCTACGGCTAAGTTCCTGGCTGAGTCGAAGAGAACACCGTTGAAGATGTAGTTACCGAGACTAGCGATTGGTCCATCGGCATCCACTATTCGGCAAATGTTCAGGATGTCACAGTACCCCATATCGTCACCACACACACTTCCTGCGGTACAAAGTGGTGTCAATGATGAACCTGGCTGTAGTCCATGGAGTGGTGTCATTTTTTTCCGGAATAGAGACCAATGTCAGATCATAATTCGAATCAATGGAATCGCTGTCACGAAAACTCGCGTGACAGCTTTAGGACTTAATATAGTGTCAAAGTGTCAGGAGAGCTGTACTCTTGTGAGACATACACATATATATATATATACTGCCACAAACCTGGTAGGAGGTAAGGTGCTTGCCCACCGATTGCTGTCTCAAGCTCTGTACCATCAAATACTGTATGATTTGAAACTAGACATTGCACAATACCGTCAATTTCCTTTTCACAGCACAGCTTACACTTGTTCTCTACCTCAGTACACTGATAACACGATATGGTCAAATAAGCTAGAGTTATAACTGTGTCTGAATCGAAGAAAGACGCAAGGAAATATTTTCAGGCTCTCACCTGGCAGCTGACTGTATTTGCAAAGACACACAGCGAATCCTGACACTCCCCATCCTTGCACACTTGTGTTCCCTTGTTGCAGAGCACGGGTGCTCCATCCTCCCCTTTCTTAAAGTACTCTTCTCTGTCTGATGAAGGATGGTTTCAGCATGGCGTCATTCGTGTGGTGTCAAGACAGTGTCAGTAGAATGCGGGATGGTGTCAAGAACTGTAGGGTCGATGATACGTCACATTACACTGGTGTCAATACTGTGTTCTGAATCGGTATTGATGTACTGGTGTGTAAGAAAGACCAGTGTCAAACGTCAATTCTGAGTGGTGTCAATGCTGAGTGGAACACTGGGTGGTGTCAACTTACCTACTGGACAGGCGAAGCTACCCGCTTCACATTTCACTGCCTCCTTACACTCTGTAGCCTCGAAACACGTTACCTCCTGGGCCTTGGTGTCAGTGGCGTACGGTTGACACGTTAGAGCATTGCAGCACACACCATCCATCGAACTGTGGTGTCACGTGGTGAGTGTTTCACAAATATGTGTGGACACCTTCATGTCCGCACCTTCATGTGCACACCGTGATCCTAAAGTTTCGGGCCATAAATCTCTCTTCATAATTCCTTGTGAACCCGATCTTTAACCATGTTACATGATCGATCCGAACATTGGTATATTGCTAGGGAGTAAGGATAAGTTGTACCTGCAAGTGTAAGAGGGATCTTTGAAGGTACAACTCTGACCATCGCAGCACTTGTCCTGGTCACAGTGTATGGTATCACCACAGTCACACTGTTCGTCCTCGTCCTTCTTGAAGTCCCCGCAAACATCGGGGTTATCTGTAATGATGTGATCACGTGATACCACATGAGGTCACGTGATGTGATTTGCAGATGTTTTCTCATGATCACAGAGTATTCAGTTTAGAATCACAGAGTGGGATCACAGAGTAGAATTATTGTCTTCAACTGCTATTTAATAGCACCTTCTGAATTCACTGAATTGAAAAACGAGCGATGCACTTATGCCATTCACTCACTCATTAAAATATTCTATTACTACTTTTTGATTCATGTTACCGTGTCAAAACAATAGGCCATGAGTCACGAGACTGAATGTTAAACTGTGTGTGTGTGTGTGTTCGTGTTCGTGTGGGTGTATGTGTCTCTGTGTGTCTGTGTGTCTGTGTGTGAGTCTGTTTGTACACACTTAACTGTTTGTTAAGAAGAGAAACGTTACTGTAAGTAGTACTTAGCGTAATGATTAAAAAATGCATACAGCTCAACTATATACTGCATACAGCTCAACTATAATACTGTAACCACAAAACAAGCACTACTCCATTTTACTCCAGAATCACTCAGTTCTTTATAAACAGGGTTAAACGTGTGTGTTTGTGTGTGTGTGTGTGTGTATGTATGTGTGTGTGTGTGACTGTGTGTGTGACTGTGTGTGTAATGTGTAGGTATGTTGTGTTAGACTGTGTTATTATGCTCTCCCCACAGAATGGCTAAAGAGTGCGTTAATCCGACTATTCACAAGAAATACATAATTAGATAATTGCACACAGTCCAATTACCCGGTACAATCACGGTACAATCACCCCAGGTTCACGGCTTCACCCATTATGGGTACACAGTACACTCACCCTCATAATATATATATACAATGTACATTATACAATTTACACTCACACTCTATACAGTGTACACTCAACCTCTATACAATGTAAATTGTACACTCACCCTCTATACAATGTACAAGGTACACTCACCCTCTATACAATACAGTGTTCACGGGTACCCGTTACACTCATTCTGAGTACAAGGTACACTCACCCTCGAAGCAAGTAGCTCGTATTGAGAGAATAGGGCCCATTATTTCCCTGCTGCACTCGGATAACTTCTTGTTGTTAGGGTCGTGGCCCGTGTTGGCATGTGGGTACATCAGGAAGTTACCGCCGTTACCACTTCCGGGGGAGCACATTGCGGGGTCATGCTGAAAAATTGTGTGTTGTGTGTGTGTGTTTGTGTGTGTGTTTGTGTGTGTGTTTGTTTGTGTGTGTGTGTGTGTGTGTGTTGGGGTGT
>CAMPET010000003.1:661279-683018 GCA_946803715.1 Beroe ovata | reverse complement strand
GGAGTGAGGATTTGTGAGCGAGGAATGGGAAGTAAAGGGAGTGAGGAGTTAGGAGTGAGGGGTTGGGAGTGGAGAATGAGGATTTGTGTGCGAGGAATGAGAAGTGAGGGGAGCGAGGAGTGAGGATTATTAGTTTCTCTAGCAGAAAGAATAAGAGTGACTCATATTTTGAGGAGTGGGCTGACTTACATCTGGCAGTTCAGACAAACGTAAACTAAACAGACATACAGTACACACTTTACTCACAACAATGTATGATGTTTATTGCCACAAACATTTATCGATGCAGATCTAATATGTGTATAGGAATGCATGGCGTCAGTAACATGCTGACGAAGGAATTGTACTTGTGTGTGAGTGTGTTTGCGCGTGTTTTACTTTGCTTGTAAGCCCTATTGAGAAATATCAAGCAAATGGAATCGGTCGTATTATACTGATTGATATCTCGATATCATTATAATACAGATACACACTACATACTACACACTCATATACCCCATAGGTTTAGCTTAGAGTGAGGAGTCGCACAGTCGCAGAAGAGATTAGCAATTCAATTCTATCATACGGATGAACAATCATTAAACAGATGCCAGATAGCTTGAAGTGTGGTGTAGTAGTAGGATTGACTCTAAACATATCGCACACTCAATAATAGAGGTAAAACGGGTTTCATGTTTTCGATGACATACCAAGAACACCATCCTCGAAATCTCGGTGTGTGAACATGTATGCGATGCAATAATCGTCAGGGTTCAACTGATTTTCATCCTTGGTGGAGAAAACATCGAGGAACTTGGCTACCGCGTACTCGTGTTTATCGTAGATATTATCTGGCGTGTCGTACACCTGTGTGGAGCCACAGTTCGTTAACTCACTTCTGTGTAATTAAATTACATTCCCGGAATGGGTCATGTCCTTGTTGTTATGTTTCTTGATTGTCATTTCGAGTTTCGACTCAGTTACTACGACTCACGTGAGCTTTTCTGATAAGGAACTTGACTCGGTAGTTGTACGAAGGGAAAACTGTCTCGTAGAAAATCTTATTAATTTCCTGTACGTACGTCCCAAGCTTGCTCAATATTGCTGGAGCACTGATGGAATGGACAGGATAGAGAAATCATTTGTAAGGTTTGCGTCCGTCCCTTTATCGTCTGTGATTATTGGACGGCGGACCAATCGTGTACAGAATGAGTATTATCAACTTACAATGAGCTACTGTGCTGCTTGTAAAACTTGTAGTCAGCAGCCATGTACAGGGGACAATACTTCACTTGAACAGGCCCCGAACTTGCTTCCCTTTTCTTGTGGTATTTCAATTTACCATTTCTTAGCCATTCAGGTCCAAATAAACTGGAAAAAGTATAGCTTTAATTGAAAATGTCATGTGTAACAGATTCAGCATCATTTGATAGTAATGACACTTGAGTATCAACATAATCAACTGAGAAACCTTTCATTTGGTATCGAAAAATGCCTCCCTTGCTCATCTTTCACACCACATTTATTGTTCCTGAACAAATATATAACTGTTTCACTGGTTAACAAATGACTATTCTAGGACAAACACTATGGAAAATATCAAGCATCTCATTACAACAGTAATAATTACTTACGTTTCATTCATAAGGACATCACTCAATCTGTATATCATTGAATGTTTCTGAGGATTTTCATGATACTTATTTGCTGATTCGATGTGATAAGTTTCATTTCCTGACGTAATAACCCCTTCGAATAAACCTTCATGCAGAGAACCATGGGCTATGGAGTCTGACTCATCTGAGAGGCATGAAATGAGATAACAAATGATTGCCATCTATATGACAAATGATAATGGGTTAAGAGAAAGATTTGTGGAACTGTAGGCAATTTCAACTTACCATTAACTGTCCCCTTCACAAGGCTATAAAAATCATAGATTATATCCTTCCCAGAACTACTAGTGAATTTAACATCTTCTGTAAAAACATCATTGTTTTTGCTTAGTTTTAACCTAAAAGGCCTGAAAAAGAATGTTATTTCATTGGTTACATGAAAATTTGGAGAGGGGTTATTTTCAAGAGTTGCATAGTCACTTAGAATTTGAAGAAAATTTCTGGTATTCCTCTGGCTGGCTGTTGCCAACTATGACAGTTGAAACATAGTTAGTCTTTAATAATTTGTAAAAATACTTTCAATGTACAACATCATCTCATTGTTATGACGTATTTTTTTATTTTTGATCAGTATCCATTTTTATTCTATTTTTTTCCAAAATATTCACTAGGTGACTGAAGACTCACAGCTGCTTCAATTGACCAGAGGAATACCAGAAATTTCCTTCAAATTCTAAGTTTACAAGAAAACTTGAAAAAATATCATTGGCATGAAATCTAATATGGCAATATGACCTGTCAAAGGCATGAAATGCTATTGAAAGTGATGAAGATAGGTCCCGTTTGTGTCTTGAATGCTGATCGCTGACAGTTCTCTTATTGTAATCAACAAGTTCGTAATATAAGATGTTGTCTGGTACTTTTTCTAGAGCTGAAACAGCCTTATATTTTATTTGATAGAAGAATTTTTGGAAGTAGGACCACAAATTAATTGATGAGGTGATTTGATTATAACTTGTAAGGGTAAAAATATCAACAGTCTGAAAAAAGCCCACCTTCACAACTATTCAACAATAGAAGTCTGAAAATGAAAGTAATCATCCAAACGTGATTCAATCCACACTATTTGAAGAAAATTGATGACTAAAAAGCCTTATTTTGTATTAGAAGCTATATAACATCCTCTCTTTTGACATGCTTCCTGAAGTAGAGAACCATTAACCCAAAATGTAGAAGGCTATCATATGATGAAATCTATATTATCAACTCACAATTCAAAATCCTATTTATGGAGGTCTATGGGTATACTGCAAACATATCAAAATACTGGAAATCCATTTTCAAGTCCAAGGACAGACACAAGAGGAGGAATAATCTAATCAGTGAATTGTTTCAACTTTCTTTTAATGCAACCTTCTTTTAATATGTCAGTTGTACAATACTTTATTTTAATATGTTGTATGATATAATACATGCATAAAAATATGTTGTATCTATGTCACAAGGAAAACATGGTAATATAACACTAAAAAATGAATACGAAACATAACATAACCACTGCCACATATGTCAAAAAATTAATACAATAAAATAGTATTAAAAAATTGCTGCATGACAGGAGACAAGATAATGCCCATTTCTGAGTTTGCATTGGTGCATATTTATTATTTTGCATTGTGAATCGTTTTTAATTGGTGAATAATAGTTGCATGGGCGTATCTGCATCGCAGTGATTTTTCACCTCACGCTTTTTGTGTGCACACTGCACATTGCGCGCCCCTATTCTAAATTCTGTGCGGCCAAGGAATTATACTTGCCTGGCGATGCAGATGCGCCAATGCAAAGTCTAGTTGGCACAAACCGCGAGCACCAGTGAGAATAAAATGTGGCGCGCGCGCGCAAAGAAATTCTTTTTCATCTTTGCAAACTTCAAATTTATTTTTTTCAGCTTCGCGGCTTGCACCAGTGGTTTGGCACAGGGCATCGCCCGACAATCGACAGACAAAGAATTACAAAATGAGACGCTCAAATTTAATTTCGCATACATTAAACATGCAATAAAGTCAGCAATTTTTAGCACCACCAGTCTGATGCATGCGTGCTTATCACATTTATGATCTAATATTTGGACACCTAAGTATAAAGGTGGTGTTTTCAATGGCTGTGAATGTTTCTCTTCATTGTTAGAATCATTGTTAGAATCGAGATGGTTTAATACCATTTTCCTCCATGGGATGGTGTCAGAGTTTCCGCTGATACTATGCTGTGGTAAAGTTAACAGTATGGCTAACGAACAATGCAGTTAATCGTTCTCATTGTTGAGGCCCAGTTTGTCCTTACACCTTACGTGATTGTCTATCAATGTTAATACAACTACCTCGATCGTCACCTGTATGTATGACGATTTTATAGCATAATGCTATTATATGGTTTGAACATGGGTTCATATTTCATAATTCAATTTAGGGTAAAGAAAAGGAACATTCGGTGTGTTATACAAGTAACTGACGTTTTCAATTTTCTTCAATGGATAATGTCAAGTTGAGTTGACATGCAATCGTTCATTTGCATTTAAATCAGTTAATAGTGTTTGCACTTAAAACAGCAATCACGCATATTTATTTAAGTGTCCTAAGTGACACATGAGTTGTCACTATTTTCTGCTCAATTACATTGTTGCCTAGCAACCATGCGTGTTGGCTTCTGTCCTAAGTTATAACACAAACAAAGTTCCGCTGTCCGACTCTGAATTCAGTCCTCAGTTTTGTGAAACAAAAAATGTAAGCCAAGGGGCTCAATTCTCTCCATAGTCGCGATATGTTGAGCTATCTGTTGAATGTTTGGTTGCTCTATTCCACTGAATTAACAGCTGTAAATTGCTAAATTTCTATCTAATCCCCGTTTGGTCTCGTTGCTGTTTTATTGCTCCCAATTGAGCCAGATCTAATACTATTCAAGCTACTGACAAGGAATGATAACGTATCATTCCACTCCATCTGCACTTAATCAGGCACTATATAAGTCAATCTTTGGAAGAGCAGGAAATAACATTGTGTCTTGATGTGCACTTATTATACTTTGAGTGGCTGAATATGACATGTGTGTGCAAATAGCTGGGGCTTCATACCTAGAGCGTCCTGACATTGCGTGAAATTAACAGTCTCGCGAGTGTACAATATGTTACTTGTTATATTTGGATGGTAGCAATATCTATATGACGTCGCTTCTCTATTGTAGTTTTGACAGAAGTTTTGACTATATAGTTGCCTATTGATCCTCCATACCTTGAAACAGACACACATTGGCACAATACACACGAGACTATAGTTTACTGACAGTTGTATTGAGCAATGGCGGCTCTCACGCGTTCAGCTTGCGCAGTCTTTATTATTCTTCCTCTAGTTTAAAACCTAATCTTATTGATAAGAAATTGATTGCACATCCTCATTTCATAATTCGACATCTTTATTACTGTTCTTATTTTATTTTGGTTTTCCTACTCACACTTCTCCATGTTATTCATGCATACTGCATAGTGCATAGCTATACGCATCAATTTTGATGCATTCGAAATACTCTAAACCTTACACCCTACCTTCACACTCGTTTACCCTACCAACACTTAACGTGTAATACGAGAACTTCTGTCTCATGAGCATGAATTTCATAATTTCAGTAAAATGGCGTCCATCATTTTGGAAATCCTGAAACTCCCACTTTATTTTCTCCTGGAAATATTCTACTTCGTAACACGTAGCAGACCGCTGAAGAAACTGTCTAACCGAGACGTGCTGATAACTGGCGCTGCGCAGGGAATTGGCGCTGAATTTGCCCGTCAGTTAGCGGCAATGGGAAACAGAGTACATCTGGTAGATATGGACAGCGAGAAGTTACACAATGTTGCACAAACTTTGACAGGGTGTGATGTACACACGTACACCTGTGATTTATCACGGATTGAACAGGTTGAGCAACTCTATCGAGACGTTACTGACTCAGGGTTTACTATCACCGTTCTTATTAACAACGCTGGGGTTGCATTCATAACCCCACTCACTGATATGAGCCTCACTCAAATTCAGTATTCTGCGACAGTGAACATGACGGCAGCAATGTGGCTCATTAAGCTATTCCTCCCCAAGATGCTCGAGTTGGATGATGGTCATGTCGTGAATATCGCATCTATAGCTGGATTTCAACCACTGAATCGGTCAACTGACTACTGTGCTGCGAAAGCCGGTTCTATTCACATGATGGAGCAATTGAGGTCCGAGCACTACAGTTCCAGTGTCAAGTTTACAGCCGTTTGTCCATGGTTTGTTGATACTCGAATGATAGACGGTCTCAGTGCCAAAGCTGTCAGAGCTCTATCGCCAAAACAGGTTGTTACTCAGAGTATACGAGGAGTAAGAGAAGGTAAAAACCTGATTTGTGTCCCAAGATATATCAATTTCGGAATCAACCTCCTTAGTTTCCTTATCCCAAAATCTGTAACCCATGAGCTGATGAATAGAAGAGAAGCGAGGAGAAAGCATGATGGGCTTTACGAGAAAGTTGTGGGGCAGCAAATGGTGAAGAAAATCAAGTAGTTCTTCAAGAACTTTGCGGGAGTTGATGTTTTTCGTGACTTGTGTCAAATGTGTGTCAAATGTGTGTCAAAAACGTGACTTGGGGTTAGCGTCCTGATATGAGTCGGAAATCACTCTTAGGTGGTAGATATCATGTCTAGGAGTTACTAGGCCACATTTGAGGACGTAATCAACCTTGAACCTCGCCCATAAGTCTTTGACACACATTTCGCGCGTTTCATACAACACGACATTTGGGCCTGGCTCAAGGTTGATTACGTCCTCAAATGTGGCCTAGTAACTCCTAGACATGATATCTAACCAGTAATAGAAATTTCCATGTCATATCAGGACGCTAACCCAAAGTCACGGTTTTGACATTTTTTTGCGCCTTCCATACAATCGACAACCATGGGCGTGTCCAAAGGTTGAAAATGGGCCTAAATGTTGCCAAGTGACTCGTAGACATGATCTCCATCGACGAAAAATCATTTCCGAACCATATCAGGTCGCATCCCAAAGTCCCAAATTTGTCACACTTTTCGCGCCTTCCATACAATCGACATGCATGGGCGTGTCCAAACGTTGAAAATGAGCCTAAATGATGTCTAGTAACTCCTAAACATGACTCCCATCGACAAACAATCATTCCCGAGTCATATCTGGCCGCTAACCTGAGGTTAGTAACCTCAAGTCCCTTATTAGCTTACTTGTCACACATTTCGCGATATACACTATACACACACTAGGTCTATTTCAATACGGCATGAATAGTCACCGTCAAACAATCCATAACTATGTGACTTAGCGTCAACTAACACAGGAATCTAAATATCCTCTATTTGATTCCTATTCTAATATCTAGACCCCATGCCATATCTAGATCACTCTGCCATGAGATTCGACACACCTCGAGACAGGAGACATTTCGGATGGTCTAAATTAGTAGATTAGACCAACTTGATAGGATAGAAAATACCTGAGCACTTTTGTGGTGGTTTCAGGGGATCTTCTGACTGAGTTCTACGTGAATTGTGAAGAATTTGCGAAAACGCGCGCAATGCGCACGTACTTATAGGATGCTTAAATTTGCGGCGCGGCTTGACACAAGTCACGAAAAACATCTTCTGCTTTGCGGTGCGCGCCATAACTTTTGTACATAAATGTGATGGACGTCGCGCAAAAATGGAGTTACGAGTGCATGTGCGCGCTCTGATCTAATGCATGCGGTGTACGTGCGCACGCATCCTGCATCATGGAGTCAGTCTGCACAATTATAATAGTTGCTCTGTTGTCTCAACGTTAATCAAATGGACGATTCGGGAAAAAAATCTAGAATTGGATTTTACAGATTGAACTTCAATTATTACAGTAGTACCAGAACTGATGTTTTCTGATATTATCGTCAACCGTCAAGATTGCGATTATCTTGAGAATATTTAGAATTTAGAATTGTGTTTAACTTAGGGTTCCCAGCTGAAAGATAAATCAAACCGAACATAACAAATACACTTAACCGATACCATTTAACTGTACAGAGTCTCCAAGAGACATGTGCAGTGTGAACTTCTGCAAAATTTAGAAATCCCTAAACACTAGATTGCACGTCTTTTGAATTTCAAATCATGATTTTAATCTCAAATGGAATCTTAACATTTCAGTCTTCTTTATTACATCTGCAAGTTGAGAAAAAATCAAATAATCTACAGCTACTTATTTGCAAAAAAACACACATTCCATGCCAGCTGGTAGTTTTATATACGTCACTATATACCATGATTACGTCACTAAAATAATCAAGAACACCATCCACTATGACTGTTAACATGTTACTTCACTGACTGTGTTCATATGATGAAAAGTACTGAAACTAACTCAAAACCTTATTCAAGAGTACACAAGATAAGATAGGAGAAAATGGGCACCATTTACCCATTATCTAGCTACTGTTAAGTGTAAAATCTCCATTCCACCCAGAGAAAATGATGATTGGGCTGTTGATCTCCCAGAAAAAAGTGTCAATGAATGTGAGGGTACTATCTGTAGTTATCGAGCTTATCCTGCGCAGCTTGGTATAGGTCCGTCAACTGGAACGGTTATATTATTAGGCGGAGGAAATGGAGTCTATAGAATAATAAGGGGAAATAGGGCCTCATTCAGGTTTCGAATGATTAGGCAGGGGAGTAGGGTTCCATGAAGTGTCGTGCGAACATGCAATCATGCAACTATTACAGTTTACTTTCGATACTTTACACTGATTCACTGACTATTCAGCTGTATCTTGTGTTGAGAAGTTGAAGCGCGAATCATCTACAGTCTACACAATATCAAGGAGGGTTATGATCCATAGTCATTTCACTGATCATGGCTCATGCAGCTGTCTTAATGTGTGTAGCGCGGTGCTACACTGTAGCACAAGTCACGCGGCACTAACATTACTGTGACGCGACACTTACACTACTGTGACTTGACTGGGATAATCTTAGAATAAACATTCAAACCATACTCCGTCATCTGGTGTTTGTTTTTGTGGAAAAGAATTGGGGAGGGAGATTATATTTTCTGTCATCAAGGAGTGAGGGTATTGCGATCGATAGGGAGTAGAATGATGAGGCTATAAACCCGATGGTTCAACAATCGCTAAAATGATACATGGGATCACAAGAGTGGCAAATTCTGGGGGGTGGCTGATAAGCAATCGTATACAAGTTCCTGTCTCTAATATTAACCTTATAAGCTAACCTTATAATCAGAATCGTGGAAGACCTGACATCAAAATTACTTAAATCGCTAGATGTGCCGAATGCCGACATGCTTGACAGTGCCAAAGTGATAATCGACGGTGGATCATGGTGATACTGCAAGGAACAATTCATATTACTCACTTTATTGGTAACTTTTGCAGCTCCTTCTGTCAAACTTGCTTTAACGTTTGTCAGGTCTGGAGTGTTGAAACTGGCTGCTTTATCGTACAAATTAGCTGCGGGAGAAGGGAAGGTCATGTGTGAATAATTGGGGGAACTACGGAAGATAATGTGCGGGAGTAATTACGGAAATTTTAGCAACGGAATTGATATGGAAGAGCTCTTGACACTAGCGCAAGCGCTTAGCGCTGCGCAAGCCTACATATAGAGCCTATTGATTGGTGTGAATTATCGGATTTGTCATACTCTCATTAGAGTTGGAGTAGTGGGGTGTTTTGTGGCAGTCGCATGAGAGATCAAGAATTCGGAATTTCTGATAACGCATAGCCAGGAATCACACAGCACACGTGCTGATCTCGGTTATCTGGGTCACTCTCATACTTTTCTGAGTTTCTTCCCTATTCAGTACTATCTCATACAAACGCATACTCTCTTTATTTTACAATCAAATTCATCACACCTCAGATGCAGTGGCAACACGACTCTGTGGCAGTGTATGCTGTACGCTCGAGTTTGCTGATTGGCGACGTAACCTTGACGACAGCCAGAGTGTTGCCGAGTTGTGCCAGACGAATGCTCTCATTTCAGCTTTCCTACTGATGTATATGATAGGGTTCACCGCGGAGTTGAATGGAATTCCAATCATGGTCACGTAGAAGTTGATAAACGCACTCGAGATTTCATCGTAGTAGCTATTGTTGAGGAGCCGAATCCAAACGAAGTTGTAGAGAACATATGCCGCATTAACCACACAGAACAGCAGAGATATGATTAAAATGGTTATGGTGGCTTGTCTGTGACAAGCGCTAATGACACGACCTCGTGGTGTGTAAGCCACCATCAGCCTAAACACACAGATTGTGGCACACACACCAACAACAACTATCATCAACGATAGCCCTATCATTGATATCATCGTCAGAACAGATGATTGAAACAGCAATTTAGCTGCCACAAGATACGACATGAACACAACAACTGCTGTAGCCACCAGTCTGCTCTGAACTCTATAGAAGGGCGCCATTAGAGAGATGGTTCTGGTGACGCTCATAAGTGTTGTCGCGAATCCCGTTGCTTCTGCTAGGAGCTCGAATAAGTCCAGGAGGAGAGTCCATGATATTGAATGGGCAAACATGGCGGCGAATGCGTACATCACAGCCACCAAACACACAAGTAGATCGAGGACATTGAGGAATATGACGAGCTTGTTAGCGAGACTTGACCAGTCTCTGTGGGTGTTGTACGATATGGATAGCCCGTTTGCCACACTTCCAACCACTGCTTGTACTACAATGACTGTCACCATTGTGTGATAAAGGCGGAGTTGCGCAACTGACAGTGTCACGAATGTACTGGTGTGGGGTGACGTCGTCATGGTGATATTGCTCATGGTAACCTGTCGGCATGAGGGAGTGACGATCAAACGGGGGGGAGGGGCTACTCTAGAATTCGCAGAAATATCTCCTGACAATTTACACAGTGCGAACTGCAGGATTCTGCACAAAGCAAAGAATAAAATTCAAAACATGGAAATGTCGGAAGTACCGATAGAATAGAAATGTAATGGCGGAGTTGCGAAGGATGACTGATTTAGATTAGATTTAAAGTAGGAATCTGATCATCAGACAGCTTGTACATTGTAACGGATATCAAATTATAAATGACTGAAGGAGGCATTCCAAAATAATGAATTTGTCAAAATTGCAATAATTCCTGGTAAACAGAGCTCCCTAGGAGTCATGCCACACCGAAATACCAAATTTTGGGATTTCATAATTAAAGCTGCTGCTGTTCGACAGACAGAAGCTTGTCACGTGATTGAACCTGCATAACTCACGCTCAATCACAAATAATGAACTGTATTTATAAAGAAGCAGGTTGTCAGCGACTCACAAATCATTTCACAATAGGACAACCACCGAGCTTCCTCTCTTGTGTCACATTTAAGTGACACTATCATTAATTAATCTCTAATTCACCAATAAATCTAAACTTTATCGATCCATGGATATTATCCGTGGACTAATCACTTACGAACTGCAAAAAACAATCCCGACCAATTGTTGGATTACTCCCTTTCCTCAGGGTTGCGTGGCGCGACCAATAGAACTGTAGCATCGAATAGTCAATAGATCGAAACCCGCATGTTCACACGGCAAATATATGATCCTCAATACTTACATCTGGCAGGTTGTGGTCTGCCGAAGTACTGATCAGAAGAGATTGAACTAGCGCCACTAAAATTCCGGATGTTCGGATCGTGGGAAGGTTCAGCAGCCTGACAATCAAAACAATATTGAGAGAGAGACAATCAAAACCAGATAACATTGAGAGAGACGCGGTGAAAGTATCTACACAGATATGATATCACGGTAATATGGGACCACGAGTAAACTCACTGCTTGACCACGATTGAAGTACTGGTCTGACGATATTGATTTTGAGTTGCTATACTTGTCCGATACTCTGTTGTCGTTAGATGCCATTTCGTCTCGGATAGCTGCTTGCCTTTTTTCATGCCTGAAATTAGAGAAACGAATATGATTCATCGCTCGAATCAATCCATGCTACCAGAAATACAGCTTTCTGAAACCCATGATACGAGTCTTGAACATATTATAGCAGAAAACTCGTAATATAAACCTGCGTAGTGCTGCAGTTTTCGGGTCAAGAATCTCTGTGACGTCATTATCGTCGTCTTCTCGGTGTTGTGCGACGACGGGTTCGTCAGTGTAGTCCGACAAAGTGTCATAAAACTCGTCCAATTGATCGTCGTATGTGACGACACTGGGTCTACTGCTGTATGATGTCGGAGTTTCTTGTTCGATTACTTTTGCAGCGGATGAGATATTATGAGAGACGTTGGGTCTGCCACCACCAAGACGGCCCATTCCTGAAATTCGGTTCTAGGTTACATCCCGGATACATATTGCCACGTGTACAACTCAGTCGAATGGTGATTCAAACTGTCGCAACATGATACTCACCCAATCTCTCATTTCCTAGCTGCACTCCCGTCTTCTGTCTACCCGCAGGCGAGACTGTTGCTTTTTGCTCTAGATCCCGTGACAGCATTTCCATAGCAGTTTCTCTATTGATTTGTTCCTGTTCCATGATAGCAGCTTTCTCCGCGGCTGCGCGTTGCTCCACGGAGCTCTCTATATCGGTAATGTTACGGGTTGCTTTCTTAGCACCTCCTAAACCTCCAAGCTAGGGAGAAAACACCAGGGTCAGTATAATACCGCTATGTCACAAGTCATGTGCATAGTATGACAGTCCCTGACACTACTTACCCCTCCCTTCTTCTTTGCAGGACGCCTGCTACTGGCTGTGTTTGGCTGGCTTAGAACTGGAACATACGCTGGCTGTAATGCTGAAGGGAAGATTTATGACGTTTTAAACTAGAACATGCGTTGGGAATACTTAAGTACCATGGGTATAAATTTCAGAGTTACTCAGAAGAGTTTTGTGTTGTAACCTGGTTCAGCGGGTTGGAATGTTGGCTGAGGTGGCTCTGGTTGTTTCTCAACAACATGCTGGATACTTTTAGCTTGGGGTTCTGGGAGAAGAGTGCTATAAGTTCGGACTGGTGTAACAATGTGTCATCAACTTCTGTGACAGAGTGGTCATGTCGCTGTTCATAACAAGCTGAAGAAACAAACTTACCTGAATTACTGAGCATATCTTCGAAGAAATCCACTTCGGGAGCCAATTCAGGGCTCTTCGGAGCAGTGTCCAAATGAAGCTGGAATAAATGTCGATAAATTGATTGCGACCGGAGAATATGTTCATGCGCGCGCATCGATAGACGACGTGTACAATAAAAACGTACGTGATAAATTTGCGCAATCATGTATACAGTTTTGTTCCCGCGCGCCACACGAATCACTGAATTTTCAGGTGGTACAATGGCACTGTGCCACGAGAATACCTGGTTCATATAGCGTTGCTGTGCATCCTGCGCCATGTTTTCCAACTTCTTCCTATACAATCTAGCAGCACGACTGAAACAGGCAAATATAAAGAATTGAATAAGAAAGATCAAAACCAAACGCATAGAATTAAGGAACAAACCATACATATCATCCCACAGAACGACAGCATATTATACCTGTTGTATTTCTGAATAGAATCGTTCGTAGTACAGCCGTTTGCTGCGAAGAACTGTCTCTGAAGATGGACTTATCATATCACGGAAACGCATGACGCTATCATAGTCCGAGCATGACGCAGTTGATAATGTAATTGCTCATAACAGGAATATCACACTTACAGCATTGGCGTTTCCTCCGACTTGCATAGCTCGAAGCTGCACCCACGTCCACTTGTCCAGGTCAATACTCCGGACAAAAGACAGGTGGACGCCAAGATTGCGGTGTTTGCTCGAACAGTCCAGGCAGATTAGGACACCAAACGTCACAGATGACCAAGTTGGGTTGACTTTGTTACAGTCAAAACATACCTGATCAGGGAAGCTTGCTACAGTGAAGGAACATGCAAATTGTAACAAGGAATTTCAGTTTGAAGTTCTGCACCAACCTTGTTCCCTGGGATGTACTTTAGCTTCTTGAAGACCTGGTCGATTTCATCCTTCGTTGGAGTGTCCATATCTTGATAATGAACATGAGTTAGCGTCGATGATAGTGATGTTTCAAAACTGAATAGCAGTAGCTCGATTACCACTGGAAAAACATTATTCAGACGATGAAAGGAATGATACTCTTACTGAAAACAATAGAAAACTGATATAATTAAAGTATGAGAATTGAGTTAAAACAAGTAAAAACCATCAGGTCACATGGTAGGGCCCTCATCTGCATCATCATCAAAAGCATTATAATCATCATCGTAATAGTTCTGAACATAATCCAAATCTACATCCACATCATCAATCTCCTCCTCGAAGTGTAAATCATTCTCACTCCCTGCATCATCATCATCCTCATCTTTCCTATTCTTCTCTGACTCCTGATGTTTGTCCAGTCGTTTCAACAAGCTTGCATCTGAATGGTCCTGTCGACGACCCACCATACGGGGCTTGATTTCGGGCTGTTTAGCCGATTTTGACGTTCTCATCCTCAATTCGGCAGGGAACATATTCCAATTGGGAACCCATTCAAGTTCTTTGTGTGTTTTGAACTGTTTGAACCTGTCTGAGTACCGCTCAATTTTTGATCGTTTAGTTTCCGGGTGTATGTGATAGGGTGAGTCGCGCATGTAATTCCTGAACTCTTGCTTCAGTGCGATAAGGTAGTTGTGATGTGTTGACTCAAGAAGGGGTTGGGGTTGACGTTTGAGTGGGGGAAATCTCTCTTGGGGTTGTATGGGCGCTGATAAACTGCCAATATCACCTCGACCAATTCCCAGGTTCTCACTGATAACATTAATACTCGAGTTGGACTTACCCCTGCCCCTGCCACGCCCTATTGACATGGCTACTCTGGTAACAGCATCTGATCTATGAGCGGTTCTATTGGTTAGTAAATATGATGTAAATGATAAACCACGAAGTTAGAGATATCTTGGCGTAGTGGTTCAACCTTTGCGTGAAAATTGTAGTTTAGGTAGCTCAAAATCAAACCAGGTGGTAAAATGTTTAAAAACATCAAATATTACAAATATTAAAAACCGTCGTTCTCAGGTAAAGAATCGTGATTGGTGGTAAAAATCGTTTAACCGACTTCAGAGCTCAAACAATAAAACTTTAATAATAAGTTAAATCTAATGACTATGCAAACTATTCGTACCATTTCTTAAAACTTTTTGACTGATTATTTGACGTCATACTGTCCTTATACTGATTGATCTTTGCCTGCAGAGCAATATCAGAAGATGAATCTTTAGCTTGTTTAGATTTTTTCTTGGGTTGGCCATCCTTTAGCTTGGTACCCCTCTTTTTACCTTTTCCGTTCTCATGTAAGTCAGGATTAACTGCAGATTCGACATTAGTATCATGTAATAAATTACTGTTTTTATGCTTTTGCTTTTTCGCTTTTTTGTTTTTCTTTGCTTTGCTCTCAGCGACAGCTTCCTTCTGAAGTGAATCAACTTCAGGAGGGATTTGGGCTTGTTTCTCCCCTTTAGCCTTCTCATTCCTCTTCTGCCGATTTTCTTTCCACCGCTGATTAAAGCTCTTCTTGGGTTTTTTCGTGGATTCGGTTCTTGAAACCTTTTTAATCCTAGCATTTACTTTATTCTGATCTTCCAAGGAAAAATCAACTATTGGTCGTTTAGAAGAACTGAAAATATTCGGATTGTTATTGACGGCCCTGAGTGCAGCCAATGCAGCTTCGTGTTTAGAGAACTGAACAAAACCGTATCCCTTTGATTTTCCGACTCCTTCACTGTTCGACTGTTTGATATCTCGCAGTATCTTGATTTGAACAACTTTGCCATATTTTGACATCAAGTTTTTGAGATCAGCTTCACTGAATGTTGAAGGCATATTACGAACGCAAAGCCTTACAGTTGATATGAAAACGCTGATATTTTTAAGTTTTTTCTTCTTAGCTTCAAATGCAAGTTTTCTCTTCAACATGTCACTTTTTGAAACACCAATAGCAGCATTTGTTCCTTCTTTTATCACTCCTTCTGATGCCAAGTGAAGATTTCTGTTATCTTTACCTTTCTTTCCAGTTAATTCATTGTTCAGACTCTCTGTATTTTCAATGGCAGAACTAACTATGATTGAACGACCTTCTAATGTCACTGGCTCATTCTGTGTGCTACGGAGACATTCATCTGCTCCACTCTTTTCTTTGAACTGCAGGAAAGCTGTGCCTTTCGGTCTGTTTTTCTCATGATCGAAAAGCATCCTGACATACCTAACCGCCCCAAATGAGGAGAATGCTTCTTCAATCTCTTCTTTTTCAACATCATACGGCAAATTTCTTAGAAAAATAGTTCGTCCCTCTTTTATGTCATCATACGATTTTTTCAGATGTTCTGGATTATTCTCTACATCATCATCAACTGGTTTATCTCCATCTTCCTCACCATCATCACTACTCTCTTTGTCTTCATTAGCAATGTCCTCACCAAGACCATCATCATTCACAGATTCGTTATCATTTTCGTTTTCATCTTTGGTTCCCTCAGCATCACTTACATCCTCCAAAGTTGCTTCATTATCATTAGGTTGCTTCTGCTGCAAGTTCTTTGAATATTGATCTTTCGCAACAGCCCAATCAACAGCTATCTTTCTTCCAAGTATTTCCTTCCCATTAAGCTTTTGAAGTGCTTTGTTGGCCTGGAACTTGTTCGAAAAATTTACAAATGCAAAACCTTTTAGTTTGCCATCATCAGTTCTGGGCAATGATAGTCCATTTACCTTCCCAATTGAACTGAATTCTGCACGTAAAAGTTCTTCAGTTACTTTGAAGCTAATATTTCTTACTATTAACCTTACTGGTAGAGCCATTCTTTTGAGGGCCTTTTCAGACAAAGATGAAGGTACAACAGTGATAACATTCTGCTTGAAAATATGATTATTCAACTTCTTTACAGCTGCTTTGGCTGAGTCTTCTTCCTTAAAAGTTACTGAAGCTTTAGAATCTGTCAGAACTATCTTTTCAATTTCACCAATTTTACGGAAACGTTTTCTTACAGCATTCTCTGTGATACCATCCGCCAAATTTAAAACAATGACAGTTTTTGCATCCTTCTCAGGACTGTGAATTAGAGTTGAAAATTGTCCGTGCTTTATGGTCTTCATTTCCTTGTCTGAAGGTGATAGATGCTTGACTTCAGTAACTTCGGTAGGTTTATCCAGCTTTACCTCATTGATTTGATTGCCAACAATTTCATCTACTGTTTCATCATCTGTGTCACTTAATCCTGATTTTTTTACTGTCCCTGATCTGTCAGCCTTACCAGATTGTCGAAATTTTCGTGGCTTCTTCCTTGCAAAACTTAGAATCACCTTTTTACCTCCTATCATTTTGACAGAATTTATAGCAGATGATGCTTCTTCAATCTTGGTAAATTTAACATACCCAAGACAATCTCCATCCTTGTTGAACTTGGGCTTAGTGACAAAAGCTTGACGAATGACACCAAAATCCTTGAACACTTCTGATAAGTTTGCATCCTTAGTATTTGGCTTCAGCCCTCTGATGAAGACTGTGGAAGTCTTTAGATCTTTGATATCCACCATATTTTCCTGTCAAGAATTTAATCACTTAGGCTTACATTTATTGCTATGATATTCAATTCAACGAGATCATGACCATGTACTGAATATGAAAGAAACTCAAAAAAGTATGGGATTGACCCAGACTTGAACCCCAAACCTCAGGGATCATGCCTATAGCTTAACGAATTAAGCTACCAATTTGCTATTGATAAATCAATTTTGTATCAGAGACATGAAGGCACAAATTGCCTGTAGTGTTTATTACTAGTCACTACTGAGTACTGAGGACTCTATTCATCAGCAATTCATTCAGCCAATGACAGGAAACTAAGGACTCAAGTTATCAAGCCGACAAGCCAGTGATGTTTAAGAATGTGCAAACCATATTTCAATTGCCCAAGACTTTGCTGTAATGGACAGCTCCTCATTTTAATTTTCGTGTACACTCAGATGAGTGAACTGTCGGGCAGGCACGTAGCCAGACATTTTTTCCGGGGGGGGCNCAATATATTAAAAACTGGGCATTCACTACCATTGAAGAAACACCACCTTAACATAGGTGTCCAATATAGAAAGGTAGCAGGTGATTAACAACTATCTGAATATGAAAGAAACTCAAAAAAGTATGGGACCCAGACTTGAACCCCAAACCTCAGGGATCACGCCTATAGCTTCACCAATTAAGCTACCAATTTGCTGACATTACTGCTATTGATAAATCAATTTTGTATCAGAGACATGAAGGCACAAATTGCCTGTAGTGTTTATTGCTAGTCACTACTGTGTACTGAGGACTCTATTCATCAGCAATTCATTCAGCCAATGACACGAAACTAAGGACTCAAGTTATCAAGCCGACAAGCCAGTGATGGTTAAGAATGTGCAAACCATATTTCAATTGCCCAAGACTTTGCTGCAATGGACAGCTTCTCATTTTAATTTTCATGTACACTCAGATGAGTGAACTGTCGGGCTGCATAGGCTTGGGTTACATCTCTCACCCTTAGATGAGTATGGCAGTGGCCAGGAATCAAACTCACAATCTTTTGATCAAAAGTCTGGTACCCATATCACTAAGCAACTCACCCATCATTACTTACCCAATTTACTATGAGTTTTCTACCTCGAAGCATAAATTACAAATAAAAAGACCGGAAATTATTCATAATATTTCTTTACTATTTCAGCAGTTTAATTTTCAGGTAAGATAAAATCTGGCAACTGACAAGGCATTGCAGGATAATGAACAATTGAGAAGCGAGCCGCCTGAACTATGCCAGGTACTTATACTGATATAATCTAACACTTGCACTGCACAGACAAGCAATAGAAATGTAGGGAGCGATTTATATCATTAGTCACAATGACTGATTACTAGACCCAAAATTGTAGGATTTTACCCTACCGTCGGTGCGCGCGATTTTCAATCCGCCCCTTTTTTATCCCTTGCCAGGGATAAAATCCCGCCAGCAAGGGTAGGGTGAAATCCTACAAGACCCAAAAGATCAGGAATAAGCAGCTGAATTTGTCAATCAATGATATCATATCCCTTGTCGGAAATTTCATCATTCATTACTGATTGCCTGTCTACGACGCGATAGGCCCGGGTTTCGCGCGCGCCGCTAATGCTCAACGCTTGCCAAATTTTATTTGTCCTCTGTTTTTGAGTTTCTCTCGCGCCTCCGCCGAAGCTAAGGCCGTAACATGATGAAGGCGCGTGGCATAAACCAAAAACAGAGGTCAGATAAAATTTAAGCTGGCAACGCTTTGCGACTCGCGTCAGAGGGTTTGGCATCGCCAGGCAAATTGCGCGCACAAATCGTTCTGACGATCGGATCGCGGCAGCTGGCCTAGCGACACCAGCGCCAGGCAAGCACATGACACTTGCACTTACAATTAATGATTGATTTGCCGGATGTTATCTCATATCTGTCCACTGTTTCTTGCGCGCGCAAGAAACAGTGGACAGATAACATCCGGCAATGATTGATGATAACTAATAGTGATCAGTTTAATGTTGAACTTGAATGTACGACGTACGTATTTCACCGGTTTCATCAGGCATGACGCAAATCATGACGTATAGTTTAACGCATTTTTCGAAGTTAATGAAGCTTGAGAACCTTATCATCAAATTCAAAACTCTTCCTGACCTTATCATCAAATCTCTTCCAGACATAAGAAAAGTGGAAACAACTTTTAGCATCAACTTTAACGATTAACATGTGACGAAAGCAGAAAATTAAAAACGATTCAAACGAGAATCCAACAGGAACAATGGAGCCTTGAACATCTAACATTTATAAAATTGTAATACAACTTTTAATTCTATCATATGATTATGCCAATGTTATTCACATTGATTATGATCATTAACCAGTTTAGTTAAATTTCGTTGAGGTTAATTTGAAATAGCTTAAAAATCTATGATGCGACAAAGGAAGGAAAACTAGCTGAGTTATGAAACAGCAGTGGGGTATTCGTTGGTGTGCTTACTCGCACGAGTTCGTCTGATTTCCTCCTCTAGGTAGGTTACATGCTTGTTGTTTGGAGCGTTGTTGTTTTTGGGCCTCTGGCCGGACGGCAGCCGACCCCTCTCCAAAGTTTTCCTGTCCTGTTCCACGATTGCAATAGTTCGTTTATCTGAAGGCGGCGATTTGCTGGGGGAATGAAGTGATATATTCGGAGAGAGACTGTCCTCTGACAAAGCTGCTGGGGACAACATCCCGGAATTCGCGCCCCGCATTCCACCCGTTGCGTTGATCTGCATATTGATAAACCGAACTTTCTCAAGACGTTCACACCGCGAGTGAAGCTCCAGATACGCTTCAGTGGAGTCGTCTTCCACCTCTGATGTGGCCTCCGTATCGGCAAGCTTATGCAGCAGCTCGTTTGTTATAATCCGAAACTTGGGAATCTCGATCTCTTTGTATCTGGGCCGCTCTATGCGAGCTGGGGCAATCACACTAAAATCAACCTGAGATACCAATGCGTCAATATTAAATCATTCGGGTCATTCAATCAACCGTAAAATGAATATGGTGGCTGGTAGATATCTAAATGCCTAATAAACAGGCAGAACTGACCTCAATGTTGTTAATATCAAACTGGCTAGGCTTCTTGCGGGAGAGTGTCGGAGACGTGGCCCGGGATCCTGGCTGCGAATTGGATACACGGAACTTCTTAATCATATGCTCAACCGTGGCACCAGGGGTGCTCCGTTTCTTGTTGTGTATCGTTATCCCACCGTCAGATGATTCAATCAGAGACACTGGGTTGGAAGGAGAGCGGCTTTTCATGATGTGTGGGAAAACAGTACGGCTATATAGGACTAAGCGTGGAATACTACTATCAGTTGTCATGCTTATCCCTACACTTGGCACGTGCAAATTCGTTAAATTGGCAACTCGACAAGAATCATTTTCAACAACAGTACATTCCCGTGAAGGTATAGAGTAACAATACTCACATTGTGCACTGAGAGCGGCTATGGCATTGCTCGGTACAGCAGTGCTGGACGGAACATTATTGCTCGTTGAAACCGGTACTGAAGTTTCCGTAGCATTGCTGGCTGTTGTTTGGATTGGCGGAACTGCAGCTGCACTGATCACCAACCCGTTATCAACCTTGGACTTCTCTTTGGGAGTTTCGCTCTTAGGTTCGGGAGGCGGGTGTAATTTCCTGTGAAATTATCGACGTTGAATTTTCCATTCTGTTTCACATAGTATGACATCGCTTCATTCACAGTGAAGAAAGAAGAGTGCTTTCATTTGTTTAGGTAGACACGATCAAATATCATATCAAATCACCTGTCAGCAGATGGGAAGAAATCGACACCAGAGAGTAAGGGAGTCAAATGAACGTTGAGATGTGTTTCTGAAAGGGTGTAAGTGTTCTAGAAATTTCCGCGTGATTCACAACTCGTGAATTTCCATATGCTACCAAGATAATCATCCTCGACACATGAGCTACTGCGGTCGTAATTTGGACACAGTGTTTACATCCGTCATACATAATTAGCATTATTGCCAGCTTTATCGGTGACCATGTGACTGCGCGCCGCGTCGCGCGCGCCACAAACTGTGGGCGCGTAGGGGCCTTTCAACTCATTTTGAACAAAGAAACGCACCAAAAGTACTAGCACCACGCGGCACTCTTCCGAGTGTAAGAAATATGCATGATTTATGCAATGTACCGCATAAATTGTATTGTGATGTTATTATTCAGGATAGCTGCTCTAGCTTACATGGTAGCTTAGCCAAGTACACCTGACCATCGCAAGATTAACTGAACACGGCAACGTTGTGCATAATTGAAAAATTGATGGAGTTCAATCATGAATCATGAACCTCAACAAAAGCTCAAGTAATGAACTTATCCACATTCCTTAATAAGTCTCATGGCTTGTGTGAGACCGCATAAGAAATGTGTTGAGGGTATAATAGTGGTGTGATTCGTCTATGACGGAATGCTGAACACTCAATGTAGGACTTCATGACACACACACACACACACACA
>CAMPET010000003.1:645833-658288 GCA_946803715.1 Beroe ovata | reverse complement strand
GATATACTCGTTATTCCAACGGGAATCGAGGCTTTGGTTCGTTTCTGTGCAATTTTATGATACTTGTACGGTTACTCCGAAAACCTCATTATTCAGCTGACCTAATTAACCTAATTAAGGTCGATATCTCGTGATGTAAAGCAGATAGGCAGGTTTTTTCAACGAAATTATATGATGCTTAAGTCCTTACTGATTATAGCAATCGATTTAAGTTCACTTTATGTCTTAATTAGCTAATTGGATAATTGACCAATTAGGAAAATTCCACTCGAAACGTCTATATGATGAAATTGAGGAATATCTCACTTTTCTAGGACTGAAAAACGGTGATATTTTTCCCAAAACCAAATATTATTTGGTTGTTTCTGTTCGCGGCATCTGGCGTTCTTTATTCTAAACTCTATGATATGAAAAAGAACGCGGCATATTTGACAGACTGCCGCCACATCACTAGAAAAAGCTGCAGTGTTTCTACACGTGATGTGACGGCAGTCTGTCAAATATGCCGCGTTCTTTTTCATATCATAGAGTTTAGAATAAAGAACGCCAGATGCCGCGAACAGAAACAACCAAATCCCATTTGGTTTTGGGAAAAATGGTGTAATAGAACGAACATTTGCTGTGGCAATATCATTGACTACGATTTACATGTGACTATTATGTGTGATCAATGAGTTAGTGTGATGGGTATAACAGAGTGATATCATGTGTATAATAGAGTGATAACTCTTATAATAGGGAGAAGAAGGGAGGACAAATGGTGGATGATTCTTGGAAGAAGAATATGCTTTTTTTGAGTCTAAAGGAGATTTTGAACAGTTTTTCAATCATGAAATACTGTCATATAGTTCGTTAGCCAATACATATTAAAATTCCCTTTGTAGTTTGTACTGAGAGAGAAAGACCGAAGCACTCTATGTCACACTGACATCAGTATCACACTATACATATCCCACTATAACACACTCTAACACCTGCTGTTTGCTGTAGCAGCTACAAAGGAAGTGTTGGGAAATGCCTGATTGCTGAATTTGTATCATAGTGAGTGTGTGTGTGTGTGTGTGTGTAGTGTGTGTGTGTGTGATATTCACACTGTATGATATTCAATAACATTCATCCATGATGAACATTGCAATATGGTAGGAAGTGAAATACTGTTCAGTTAGCACCTCCGGGCTTCAGAAAACACGTATCAGAAGAAGGATACATCTCAACATCTTACCTCAACAATTGTGTCAACAGTAATCGCAGGTTATAGTAGTATCGGCCTTGTGTGTGAGTGACACAGTATGAGTGTCCAAAGAGAGAGAGAGAGAGATGTGTATATGTTTGTTAAAGTATAGTGCTGGACTTGTATCAACTACATACACTCAGTTTTTTTATAAGAAACTTATTGAAATCCTAGGCTAGAGGTTTCTTATTTTTCCGTGNATACTGCCAACTATACTTCCATGACGGAAGTTCCGTGATGGAAAATCTACAATGTTAATGTTACATATGAACCTAGTAAAAAGTTACTTATCATTTAAATTTGGTCTCACCTATTCAAATCCAACCCAGAAACCAAGCACTGCTTCTGTCTGCTTTATATTGGTACGAGTCTTTTTAAGGTTGTGGAGGAGGTCCTGCATACCAAAAGTTGCATACTTATCATTTTTACTGAACCTACACTGAAGAGGGATCCCAAGCTCAGTTAACCAATCAAATCCTCTGCTACACTCATTGCTTCCTCCCTACTGCAATGACCTCAGAAAAGAATCACCATCACCAGGAAATGTGATCACTTCAATCCCTGCTGCAGTAGCTTCAGTGTGTATGAGCTTGTGGGCTGCGGAAAGAGCTATGGAGCTATGGTTAGCTGGCACAGAATAAACACCCAAGCAGTAAGGTTTAGTGTCCAGGATTAAAGGTACTGCCATAATGGTCATATAGCTTGTACACCTAGTAATCGCTCCGCTGACTACCAACTCTGGGAATGCTTGGATAGAATTGAGGGTGAGACTGTTTGTATTACAACGATGGCTCACCAGGCTGAGGGATGTATCGAACGCATGTTTGCGTTGTCGGCATATCTGTTGACTAACTGTAGAGAATTCGACGTGTTTCCGATTAATCCTGACTACCTCTGCTGTTTACACGTCCAGTCACAGCGGTGGCGTCAAGGGAAACTTGTACAGGAATTGACGACATATCTTTAATATTTAGGCTAGCTAGTGTGATATCTCTAAATTATTTCCAGTGCTCCTGTATCAGACTGGTAGTATCTTGAGCTTTGACTGACATACACTGAATATAGTTGACCTAAGGAGGCCACCCAATGTCTTGGACCAAAAACAAGCACTAGCTCGTGAGTGCCTTAGTGCAGATTTTATCACTAGGTTTTCACATCTTCATTATGAAATGATTTAGGATGCCTCCGTCTCAAAGCATTTTCGAAAAATAGTTTTATCAGGAAAAGTGGTAAAAACACGTTTTACATCACTTAAGCTAAAGTGTTTTGGTAGCTTACAACCGGTTTCTTCAGCAAGAAAACGACGGAGCTGCTCCTCGAAAGTCGGAGTGGCTGGTGGAACTGGAAAATTTTCAATCAGTGGTCCTGATACATTGAAGCTTTGCTCCGGGGAACTTAGTTCGACATCAGNAGTCGAAATTCGGCTAGTTTGGAAAAACATATGTATAGGGTCTGGCAAGCGTCGCAGCTTTTCGCGCGTTACATAAACGCACAAAGCTCACCGAGTCGGCCCTTCGGGCCGCCTCGGTGAGCGAGCTCGCAAAAAGGGCCCTTCGGGCCCTTTTTGCTCGCACGTGTAACACTACCTACAGATGCCGCGAGGGGCTTGCCAGCCCCTTGATATGAGGACCAATTATAAGTAGTAAGATGTGAGGATCTCCTCATGATCGCATGATCGTGACTCCTTAATCAATGTTATTCGAATTCACGCCATCATCGTTAAATATCTAGCATCATAATAACATAACTCCTAGTAAGTGACTAAAACTTTGAGTACCGTAGTTTACTGGTTTAATTTAAAGCTGCTGACAGTTCCATAATTGAGAAAATTATAAATAGCGTCTTATTATCCACGCCTATATTAATCCAGCAAATAAAAAAATCGGTAGTTTGGCTGAAGCACGATCAAACAAATTACACAGATAAATAAAAAAATAATGACAAAAGTATAACAAAAATAAAATAAAAAGATTTACTATCCTGTTATTATAGTATCGGGGAAGAGAGATCAAGCACGCAAAAGAAGATCAAATATTAGAGAACAATTATTAAGTTATTACTGCGATACAAGTAGAGTAAAATGCCCGTACTGAAGCCGAGCGCTGGCTCCTAGGTGCTGTATACACATCGGGCAAAACCAGCTGTTGCATCATGGTTTCTAGCAGGTAATACGCAGAGTATAACAATATGCTATATCAAAGCAATAATGGAAAAGCAAACATATACAACTGGTGAAATATGAGGTCACTAGTTACATGTTGCCATGTTTGATGAATGGTAGGACGGATGTTTTGAGTGCATATCATGATCTGCACTCTGCAGTAGTGTCAGATTATTTCGTGCTCAGACTGTGTCTTACACCGAACAAGATATGCTTTCTCCTTGAATCACCATTCATTCATGATAATCCATGAACAGGTCGCAAGAGTACATGCAACATTGACTCTAAGACTATAATAGGAAAGAACATCAAATAATATGTCTGTAGATCAAACAAGGTTTTATAAAATAGGAGTGATGCTCAGTTTGTTCACTGTTCATCATAGCAACCCACGCAGGAGGGTTGTGTTCAATGCAATCTATTGCAGAAGCTCAGAGGCCCTTGAGTCACAAATAGAAGCAGGAAGGAAAGCGGTTATTATAAACGGTTAATTTAATAACAAGCCTGTGACAATCATGCAGCTATGAGTGAAGATTCTCCAAATGATCAAATGTCACATAATTGAATGAGATTAGCAGGAATAGCAATTGTGAGAGCATGAAGGGGGAAGGGGGATTGAAGAAACTATGTAGGAGTGAGTTATCATGGCATCATTGATAGTAGGTATTCTATCGTGCTGGGTCTATCATGTCGCAAAATGCTTGTAGAGATATGCAGTGTGATATGTATCATAGTATACCAACATAATATCACACTGCATACCCCTTACAGCATAGCATGCGTACTGTGAAATCTGCATAGCTGCATTCCTACGAGTTCTTGTTCAACACAAATATAAATTACTTCACTGATGATTACTTCGGATAACATGTTATCTAGATGTATTCGAATACGGGAAAATAATTGGTCAGTGCTTCATCTGCCCATTGATCATATGCTCATGTATGACTGAATATCTTCATATAGCTATGCTGTACCTGTTCTAGAACACACACTACACAGCTGGGCCAGTAGAGTGGCTGTAGTTGCCATGCCAGTGTGCCATCCCAACTATATCAGTCAAGTGCCATCCCATTCCCTGAAAAGTAAAATAATAAGAGGTTATCCAGTGCTATAAGTGGAGATATCATCAGCGGAGCAAAGCGTGGTTTCCATCTTTCTATACTTTTATAGTAGCCCAGGATAAATCAGGGAATGATAGGCTGAGAAGACCACTAACACATTTCTTGTCTCACATCCAGACATCATCTCCTGTCTCTGATGCTGTTACAGGCGGATCGACACTCCAATTCATCCTATTCGAGTGATGAAAATTGTTAGGATTCACGAAATGAGCTTCGATATCAGATTAGTCTTTAGCTTGACTAAAATTTAAATCACAGTTAGCATTAAGAGTGAAAATGGGAGACCTGCTTACTTGCAATTGGTTTTAATATGAGTATCGAAATATAATAATCGATTTCATTTTGCCATGAACGCAGTATGGACAATATCTCATTTTCTTATGTCCATGGGTCAAAGGCTCTACTCGAGAGATATCAATTAACTCCTTATAACATTTTGTCAATGGTAAGGTAATTTAAAAATCAATAAATTAATTTCTTTTGGCATACGATTCAATGTTGAATTTTGTGTGAAAATAAATAGCTTAATTGCCAAGCAGTTTCATAATTACTGTCATTTTCTTGGCCAATAACTGACACTAATCGATCATCAAGAACGTTACTCCTACTTATTGCATAATCAGTTATCACCTTGGACTTCTCAATTGACAGAGTATATCCACGACTCTGAGTATCTCCACGTTCCTCAATGATGAATCCGAAATTGCTTTGAGCGCGTCCACAAGTGCTGATACTTTCTCCTCTACTTCGCTTGCCGGTTGAGTCAAGGGATAATCAACAAGGTTGGGCTGTGTGATTGGATAGTCTACTAGCCCATTCATCAACACAACTTCAGTGTCTTCTGTCTTTTCAGCTGATAGGTCTTTGTGGTGATTCTCAAGTGATTCTTGATATGTACCCATCAAATCAGAATTAGCATCAGACTCCAACATAGCTTCTTCAGATGCCGTGATCTGGGGGCCGGTGGCCCTCTCAGCAGTTTCAGATCCAGTTTGAGGGACTGATTCTTCTGACAGAGGTTGTGTTGTATCATCTACTAAATTGTCTCTAACACTTGATGAGAGGGGTGACACTGAATCTCTTGCCAAGTCTACCAAATTCTTTGAAATGCACTGACTCATAGACTCGACACTTGATTCCAAGACAATGGTTACATCAGTCTCTAACTGCTCTACTTCTGCTGATAACTTTTCGTGACATTGCAGGTCCATGGGAGAGTCTTCACAGATAACAGTAGACTTGACTTCGGTCCTGATAGGGGATTGTTCCACACTATCGGATGGCTCAGCCTTATCCCCACATTCATCATGATGGATTAAATCTGATCCAGGTGAGATAAGAGCAGATTCCTCCTCCGATTTGTGACTATCACAGTTTTCCATAATTCCATCTATTTCCGTGGTATCGGCATTTGCGTCCATTTTCATATCCACCTCGACTTGGTTGCTATTAATAACCTCCTGCATCACCTCAGCATGATCATCATCACTGGTAAATCCTGGTTCACCCTCAGTTACATTGGATACATCAGCAACATTAACTTCATCATGTTCAGATGTTTCCCTGTGACTCTCCTCGACCATCTTTGTTAGAGATGTGCATGGTTCCACTGTGCTGATATTGGAACAAATCCGTTCAGACTCATCAGTTGTTTCACAGGTTTGGGGCACTGCATTCTGTGCAGGACAAACAACCGCTATAACAGCTCCATTCAATGTTTGACAAGCAGATTTTGCATTATGGATGACTGCTAGAGGTGGATCTTCAACCGTATCTGAAGGCGTGTTTTCTAGATCAACAACTTCATGCATGGTCGTTGTCCGCTCATCGTCAATCACTTGTTCAGTGGAATCTAGAGGAGTTTCTAAAGATTCCAATTCTTCCTGCTTTTCTGAAGCGCGTTCTACTTGAACAGCATCTGCCTCAACAGAGAGTTCACCTTTTGCCGAATCCTTTCCTGACGAATCGTCCTTCTGATTAGGGTCTATGTTCTCCTTATTATCATTTTCTACTGGCAAAACATCATCTAAATTTAAGGAACATCGTTCATCTTCCGTGCCCACTGCTTTGGCAATATCTTCTGCTCCAGTCAGCTTGTCACCAGCAGTCGCTTCTGCAACAGAGACACTTATAGGACCTCCTGCAACAACACCCTGTGGATGCTCATCGACCTCTGCAGTAGCAGTAGTAACATCATTTTCCTTCTCCATACCTGCTTCTGCCACCGTTTCTAAACTATCTGATCCTGGTTTGAGCTGCTCGCGAGCTTTTGTCCCCAGGAGGAATGACTTGGCAGACAAAGTCGGTGAGAGGCTGGCTTCGTACTTCTTGAGCTGTCTGCGTACTTGTATCACTTTTGGGGTTATGAAGGGGAATTCTTCAATCTGAAATGATAAAAACGTGGAAGTGAAAAAAAACGAAGCGAAGCACTTGGTTCACATAGCCCGACTTACAGCCGATTAAACTAACCTGTGCAGCTGTGAGCCTTGCCAAGTCACCAATAGTTTTGATGGATGAAGACACGATTGAGAGGTTGAAAGTTCTTTGAGACAAAGTGAAGCCAGAACACAGATTCCGAATGATGCTATGAGCTTGGACAGTGCAATGGACCAGACCAGGATATATCGCTTCTGAATAATGGGGAAGTACTAGTCGCTAGTAATACACAATTAAAACAGTATAAAACGAAAATGACTAAGATGTCGAGTGAGGCTAGAGTGCTAGAAGTACTGCTGATTTAAACCGCTTACGAAATTCCCGACACGGTCTATCATCAATCAAAAAACGAGTATGATACCCTGAAAGAACGTAGCTACAATAAGTACGACTATGATTTACCCTCTATTGGAGCAGGTGTTGGTTGGATTGGCAGTCTGGCGGGTGACTTCCTGGTTCTTTGGTGTCTCCTTGGTGTCACCTCATTAGGGTCACGGTGTGGTTCTGAGGTTATAACAGTAGCGAGATGTAGGTAAGAAGTACATTGTCTGAATACCAAGTTTCTAAATGGAAACAATTGATGGAAAAACAGATGAATGATGATTGTACAAACCTGGCAGTGGTCCAAAAGTTACACGCCGTTTCGACGAAGAGGGAGAAGCTGAACCAGGCTCCCTTGCCTTTTTCAGAATACTGCTGGGAGTTTTAGGGGTGCTTGGAGTGAGGGGTGCACCATCCTGCTTGATTGTTTTAGGGGGAGTTTTGACCTCCGATTCTGCTATTAAACCCATCTGAGCCACCTCAACGTCCACCATGTCCTTCATGACCTGTGGTAAGTTGGACGGAATACTGGGTTCTCGCCGCAGAGAGCGTGAAGTGAGTCCTGAGGGGGAGAGATCAGGCTCTCCAAGGATCTGGGAGTCACAGATCACGTGTGAAGTCTCGGGCATAATATCCACAGCACTCTTTTCTCGAGGAGGAGACTGTGGCTCGTTTTCCTGACTGGACGCACAAAATATCTCGGATATGTCGGATTCCTCGAATTCATCGAACTCCCTGTATCTTTTGGCTATCGCAAGAGGTTCCTCTAAATCTTCCTGGGCATCAGTATCTGTGTCAGTTTTATTTTTCACGTCTTCATCATCACTCATTTCATTCTCGATAGCAGCAAGCAGTTCATCACAAACAGAGCTCTCATTCCGAATTTTGGGCTCAATATCGAATTCTTCGCGTTCATCTTTTGCACTGGGGTCTTCCAGAGTATCAAGACCCAGTTGAGGCGTGCACGGCAAAAGATGTGCACCGTGATCGACGACTGTTTCAAGTGATTCTTGTGTCAGTTCATATTCAAGTTGCAACTCTTCCTTGACAGCAACCTTACCAAATGTCTCAATTGATTCAACTGATGAAAGTGGACCGGAAAGTGACCCTATAGGCTCAGATACATCCCTCTTGTGAGGGGACAAAACCTCTTCTTTCTGAGAGAATGTTACTTCAAGCGATAAAACCTGAGATGATGGGATATCCTCCATAACATGTTCCTCCTGTCGCAATGGCGAATCATTAGTTTGGCTAGGAATATGGTCATTTTTCTCTCGGTTTTCACACTCAGCAACACTGCATTGCGTGAGCGTTTCCAAACTTGTATCTAACAATGGAAGGTCATTTACGGATTGCGGTAAGACTGATGTTGTTTCTTCATCACCTAATTCAAGGCACTC
The DNA here is from genome assembly GCA_946803715.1 of Beroe ovata. Lineage (NCBI taxonomy): Eukaryota > Metazoa > Ctenophora > Nuda > Beroida > Beroidae > Beroe > Beroe ovata. The sequence goes on along the minus strand of CAMPET010000003.1, from coordinate 649,615 downwards.
TGAGGCTTGGGATTCATCATTCTGTGACCTTATTTTCAGTCGGGAACTCTTTCGTCTCTCAGAAGGAGGTAAAACCACCTTCTTCATGGGTCGAGATTGCTTGCGGGGTCTCCCAACCTTGCGCTTTGGCTGTGTTTCCGCGCTGTGCTCTTCAACTGCCACCATGTGTGATTCATATGTTGATTGGGAATCTTCTGTTGAAATAGAATCATGGACAGATGATGACAGTTCTACTTTCAACTGCTTCGGCTTACAAGCGGATAGATAGTCTGTAATCAGTGATTTGCTTTCGTGAGACGATGGAACACTTTTGCTTCCCAAATTTGACACATTGTTAGAACCACAGGATTCCTGATCAGTCTGTTCTTGTGGGGAATCACCAACTTTCCTATTGATTCGCCGAGATTTACGAACACTCCTAGCAGGAGATGATGCAATGAGTTTTTCAGTTAGAATCGGCTGACTATCTGGTATACTTATTTCATCAACACCCTTCAAGAGATCCGAATTTGAAGGTGTGTCATTGTTCTTTATCAAAGCGAGAGAATCTTTGGCTATAAGACCTAGTCCAACTCCCTCAGTCTCAGCATCATATCCAATCTGTTGGATTTCCCTTTCACAACTATCATTGTTTGCATACTCTTCCTTTTTCTCTGTGCTTATTTCTGGTGTCAGTGAATGTCGAACATGGATCTCTTGAATTTGATTTACAGAATCCTTTGGTGCTTTCTCAGTTTCTTCCTCAATGAACTGAACTGAGTCCTCAACCACGATGGACACAGGTGTGGCTGAAAATGCTGGAGGTAATGAAAGCTCGTCAGAATCAATCGTATTCTTCCGAGAGGATCCTTTTTGGGAAACTCTTTCATCCACGATGTGGCATTCCGTTTTTCTAGAGCTTCGTTTTGACCTCTGCATCTTTGGTGATGTGGGAGAAGTAGAGATTAGTGATGCTAGAGGCTGGCTATCAGGAATACTTACACAATCTTGGCTCAGTCCAACAATTTGCAACTTAGTATACTTCAGCGAGTCCTTGGCAATGCCTCCCAAACCACTCGACAACTCGACACTGATCGAATTGTCTTTCAGCTGATCAGTAGCACTTTTCAAAGCCACATCTGTGTTTTTATCACGTGTCAAGTCTTGACACCCGACTTCTTTATCTACGATTTCCTCTTTTGAATAAGCAGAATCCTCGTCTTGTGGTATCGAATCAGGGACTGCCTGTTGCTCAAGCACTGCTCCAGGTGTTGATTTAGATCTAATTCTTAAGGACTTTCTTGTTGAAAGATTATCCTGAGATTTCTTATCGGCAATAGCGGTCTGGGAAGAGCTCTTTGGGCAATCTGAACCTTGCTGACTATTGGAACTGTTCGAGGTGATTGAACTTGGTATATTGTGGGTGATGAAAGAATCGTCCCTCAATTTCACGGATGATTTCCGGGGACGAACACTTTTCCTCAGAGGAGAGAGGTTGACCTCCTCTCTGATTGGTGACATAACTTTATCTGATATTTGAACATCGGGCGAGCACCAGTCTTCTGACGATTTAATTCTTTTGAACCGTTGACCTGATTTCCTGATCCCTAAATCTTCGGATTTCATCTTCTTTGGCATCAGTCTAGATGATCGTCTGGTCTTCCGTTCGGGAGAATCTTCTTGTCGTATGGCCGTTGAGCAGTTGACAAATGAGATTTCATTTGAGAATGTCTGCAAATCAACTTCTCTATCTGGTAGCGACTGAGGTGGTAATGATTCCGGAACGGTGATGGTATCTACCATGTTCCCTTCAGGGTTGGAGCTGTCTTGAGTGTCCTCAACCAAAACAACCGGATTGGGGGAAACAGGTGTCTCGGGAACGGCATCTGATGTCTGATCAACAATGCACTCCTTCGGGAAGAGAGGAGAGTCTGCGACAATCACGCTGGCTATATTCACGGGTGTAGGGGTTGGTTCACTTCTTGTGTTCACGGTACTGGAATGGCATGATTCTGATGGGGTGGTGTCACTGCTCGTGGATCGACATTCACTGTCACTGCTCGGTGGTGCGAGTGTCAAGCTGGTCGGTGTCCGTAGTGTGACACCGTCCATCATCGATTTCAGGGCAGCGGTGAAATTCTTACGTGCATTAACGGGCGATACCGGTGTTACTGGAGGGGCAGCTCTAGTCGATTTGGATAAGATGGAGTCGTTTTTGGACCGACCATTTTCATCCGTCAGTACGATTGAGGGTGGCTGCATGGTTGAATCATTGGTAGGTGGCATGATTCCTGAAATAGAAGGCTTTAACTCGGACACGTTCGATAAGTCCAGTGGCATCATGGCTGGTATGTCGGTAGAAGGAGGCGTTATAACATGTTCCGTGTTCACGTCATCGCTTATATCCTCGAGTGTATCACAGTATACATCGTCTTCAGAGTCCTGAAATAAGAGTCTGTGTAACGTTCAAATAACCAAAATACTGAAATATCACACTGTTGCCATTTCATGCAACCAAAACTCCCAATCTGAATCACTGAGTACTAAAGAAATAACTCACATTAACTTGGGTGTCATTGGCGGAGTCTCCTATCCGAAGGTCAGGACTGCACGTTGGTAGCATGGCGATGGTCTTGGCAACCACTGACTGAGATGACTTCTTGACTGATGGAGATAGGAAGAGTAGACTCCGGGATTTGAATGTCGAGGATTTAGCAGCGGGTACAGTGGGAGGAGGAGGAGGGGTTCTGTTCTCTGGTGTGAGAGGAGTCTGTGACTGACTGTCCACATCAAACAGTATTGGTTCCTGCGAGTTCGCGTCCAAACTGTTGTACATGACAGGAACATCCCTGTCCAATCTGAAATGTCATTTGGATCAATCACCTTCTGATAGAACAAGAACCGTGTCATATCATCACCATGATCCTCACCTTTGCTTGAGAATCTTTTCCTTCTGGTGTTTTGTAAGGATTTTCTGTTTTTTTGGTGATGTCGATATCGGTATACAATCCTGAGACTCATCACTTACGAGCCTCTTCAATACTTTACTGTTATTCTGAAACGACAGTCAGGTTTTTTTCAATAAAAGAACAGAGCGGCACAATAGACTGGCATGTAGCACTTAACGTAAGCCTGTCTTTCCCGCTTCGTGATGAGTGCAGCTAGCATAGGGGCGGCGAGCGCGCGCATGGCCTGCATGCGTACCGTGCGCGAAACGCGAGAAAAAAAGCGCGAAAATCAACTTTCAACATGCCCTATGCGAGGCGCGCTTCGCAAAATCCAGAATTGCCACAATATGTCACACAACAATACCTTGGATGATAGCGCAGTCTGCTTCACTTTGTTTGGTGAAACCTCACTCTTCCTCGCCAAGAAGCTCCCTTTAACCTCGACCGCGTTATTCTTAACACCACACCCGGATATTTCCGTTGTTTGGCTGCACTCAGCTCGGGGTAGAGTAAAGGCAGATGAATTTCCTGGTACAATCAGTGCACTTCTCTTCGCCTCGCTTTCAATAACAGCCCTGAGGTTGAGAGTTGGGAAGAGCGGAAATGAAAAGGAACGTTTTTCGACGTAATGGCGTCAAAAAGTCCATCGTCAGCATTGCATAGTGGTGTCAACGCATTTCTACGACAGAGTTATGCAGTGGTGTCAGCATGTTATGACGAATGAGTCCTCCATTCGTCACAGAGACCTGTTATGACGTATTGCATACTGGTGTCAACGCATTCCTACGTCAGAGTTATCTAGTGGTGTCAGCATGTTATGACGAATGAGTCCCCCATTCGTCACAGAGACCTGTC
>CAMPET010000003.1:616150-641821 GCA_946803715.1 Beroe ovata | reverse complement strand
TCACACTCCCTCTCACTCCTGATATTCCCCCTCACTCCTGATATTCCCCCTCACTCCTCATCCCTCTCTCCTCACTCCTCACTATATACTTATATATGCTCACCGGTAGATATCCACGACTTTGATCCAGCTCTGCAGGAGTGATAGCCGGCTCTCATCATCTGACAGATGCTTCGTGAAGTAGTTGGGGATAGAGAACAGCTCGTTGCTGTACGCACTTCTCTTCATTATCAACTGAGAAAAAAAACGGTGCAATCAGGTGCAATTGATAATAAAAACAGCTGAGAGATGAATCATTAAAGCGATAAATAGAGCAGACTATTTGAGAAGAATTGTGATAAATTAAGCACATGTTATCCTTTAGTTTGAATGAAAATTTTGAACGATGGTAAAACACACTATAATTTTTGAGAGGAATTATGATAGATTGAGCTGAAAGTAATCTTTATCCTTTAATTTTCCCTCATGAAGGTACCTTGCTCGTCATGTGAACAAGGGATAGCCAAACATCAATAACATATCCACTGTGACCGTTTGCTGCGAGCTCTTGTAACTCTTGGAGCAGTGGGTTTGACTGGAAGGGGAATATGGTGAGCAAACAAGATGGGGAATTAGATTGTCCTAAGAAGAGTAGGTATTGTTCATGATTCTACTTTTGATTGAACTCCACATTTTGCAATGGAGTTGAGATGATCATGGTAATTGTTTGGCTCAAACTCACAGGTTTGTTTCGAGAGTTGATGTGCATGAAAAGAATCTGTCCAGATATCTTATTCACATCACTCCCAGCCTCTCTGAGCAGAACACTCATGTGCTTGCTCAAGATGTCCTTAGCCTTTTCCCGGATCTGATGATGATGGGGTATGTGCTTGTGATGAACATTTTATGTTTGAACAGAATCTGTATGCACAACGTATGATAATGAAAACTAAAAAGCTGTGAAAATTCCTGCTTTTTGGATAGAAAAACCGGTCAAAATCCATCAAATCCGTCACTTATATTTTTACACTAGCTTCATTCAGACTCATTGAAATATATCAATGACGTCATAGGTATTTCACCACGACACCACGCTCACCAGTTGTAGCTTGTTGACAGTAAGTGAGATTACACGTGGTAACCAGGTTTGTAGGAAGGTTGTCTGACAAGCAACACCAGGAACAGACACCAACATCTTATCTAACAACCTGACTAACTCCTTGTGAACTGCAACGTCATCCTTCAATACCTGGGTAGTGACATGTTATTAGCATTTAGCATAAATGTTAAATTGGCATTGGGCAGTGACAACGTGAAGTGACGTGATGAAGTGACGTCATTTAGTGTTATTTAAGGAGTGGCTAATGAGTACACAAAATTGTAAGACAAATTGAAAACCTATGTTCATGAAGTCATGTATAGTGTACACGTCGTGACATGTTGCTGTTACTAACTTTCTGGTTGAGAATATCACACAACATTTCCATGACATCATATCCCAAATCAGACAGTGTTCCAGCTTGTCTGACATTAGCAATAGCCCAAGCACACTTGATACACAGCTGCTTGCTGTACTGTGAGTTCCTTGGGATGCTGACTATCGTCTGTACCAGCGTCTTCGTGTCCAGGTGTCTGTAACAAGAGTAGTCGTTGAGTCAAAACTCAGAAGAAGATGCATCAGGACTGTGTGAAGGGGGAAATTAGACAGTATGAAAACCGGTCACCACAATTACTGTCGGTGACAAATCTCATGAACATACCTGGCTAACTGTGGTCTAGCAACGCAGTATCCCGCAGCAAGCACCACAGCACACTTCACCTCAGCCAATGAACCCTCCATGTCACTCTTCATACTCTTGCCGAGATCACGTGACTCGATAGCCTTCTCCAGATACTCTCTCATGGCGTTATCATGTCCAGCGATCCTGGAGATCGAAACCGAGCGGAATATTATACTAGGAGTAGCAGTTTGACTCTGACATATGTCTAAGGTTCCGAGGTTCTTATTATGTTTAGTTGAGTATTATTTGTGACATATCGTGCAGGTGCACAACGCCACAACATCTTTATCTAGCATCTACCTATCTTAAACGTTTATAAATCCTTGAAGTTGATGAATCTTAATAAATAATTTGCTGATTTCTGATAAACGACATCCACTCACGGGAGCAATCAATCATTAGGCATGTCAAATAGTGGACAACCCTGTCAAACTATGATAGGGAGTGAGTTTGTTCGACACTTCCCGACATATTGAAATATCGCCATGGTCCGGGATCTAGTGCATGCGTGTAGAAGCTACTAACTTTGCAACGTGATTCCAGAACTCCACCCTGGTCTCTGGACCAGTGCGTGGTAGTGACAGCAGGAGCTCATTGAACTCTGTTTCCGTTATACCCGCACTGATAACTCCATCGTGAGAAGTGGGCAGTGGAGTAACTCTCACCATTCAACATGGTTTGGTAACCTTCATCCTAGTAAAGTAGTGTTTGGATTAGGAAAACGGCAGAAATATTGGAGATTCGAAAGAGATGCTGGAGAGACATTTAACACTGCTGATACACAGATGAGACACGATGGTGAGACAGTGCCTCACTTTCTCGCTGAGACTCATTCATGCAATAAATATCATTATCAGCATTCAAAAACATCATTACATTAACAGTAACATTACATACAAAATGTTCGCAACATTACATACAAAATATTCGTAACATAATTTCAACAAAACTTATTTATCTCAATTAACTGGAAATACGCAAAAATACATTTCCCCATTCGGGGTACGAAGTTATCTCTCGCAATCCGTTTTTGATAAGGAACACTGTCACATTTTGGACGATTTCCGTTTGATGAACTGGAATGAGATATTGGGATCAGTGTGGTGTGCGTGTTCCCATGTCATAAGCTCTGTGGTGATATCAGCACTGTGATCGTCACCGGCATCAGAGTCTTGCGGTCTGAAATGTGCGAGGAGGGATGGAAAATACTAATCATAGGGTATTTGCTGTGTGCAGCAGATTAGTCAGTTCTCGATGATGAGCAATGAGTGACTAGTGTCATCAGCAAAAATCACAGAATTTGTACAAAACACCGACTGCCACTACACACCTGTACAGTCCATTGCACGAGCAGTTTAAGAGATCGTGTGTCATGGAGTTGGTTTCAAAGTCGTATGAGAAGATGTCTCTCAACTCATCCAGTGTGAAGCTGCACTGCTCCCTCTCGTTATCCAATACACAACTGCTCAGCCCCTGCTTTCTGATCTGGGGGGAGGAGAGGAGGTCAACTCAGACTCACGGGAACTACAGGAAAATTATTGAAAATTGCGAATTTGAACAATTATTCTTGTTAGAACCTGTCTCTGGAGTATTTTCTCCTCAATAGTTCCCGCCGTGATGAGCCGATATATCTCCACATTTTGTTTCTGCCCATCCCGCCATACTCTTGCCATTGCTTGTTGGTCGTTTGCAGGGTTCCAGTCAATGTCATAGAGAACCATAACATTACCGCCAACGAGGTTCAGTCCTACCCCACCAGCTTTGCTGCTTAATAAGAACACCATTCGTCTGGATAGGATATTTCATGTTTTTATTTAGTGCGTGTTTGAACACCCTTCTCCAGAACGCATCTTTACAATGGGATATCAAAACAATCGCAGAATAATTCTACTATATTCCTACCCAATACCCATATAAATTTGAAACTCACTTGTCATAAGATGAGTTAAACAAATCCACCATATTCTGTCGCTTTGATTGTTGGGTTTTGCCATCAAGTCGGTGATACTCAACCTTCAATGAGTCACACAAGTAACCAAGTAGATCTAGGGTCTGAGAAAGATTGCTATTTTGTACCCTGACTGGCCCATCATGGAAAAACAACCAGTGAAGGACAACCAATCAGTGTGAAGAAAACCTGTGTATAGTTTGATACAAGGACCAACTTGCGACATTGTGAAAGTTGCTTCAAGATTATGTCCGAAGCCGCAATAAGCTTAGTGCTATCTGACACATTGACTTCCTGAATGCCTATCTCATTGTTTTCAATCAAGCAAGGGTGATTGCAAAGCTTCTTCAGCTTATTGATCAACTGAAATTAAATAATAAACAGTTTCAACCTCTGAACTTTCATATCATCGGTATCAACCAAATGAACTAACTAAGCAAGCCAAGTACACAACAGATGTGAAAAAAATCTTATTGTGGCTCACTTCAAATAACACCGTGCTTGGTAGATTTGAGGGATCTGTTCCATGCAACAATTCAGAGTATTTCTCTTTCAAACAGGCACTGGCTTTGCAGAATATTATGTGCTCCTCCTTTTTGGGAAGAAACTTCTCATTTAGCTTGTTTGTCCTGAGCAATATAGGTACAGCTTCAGTAAGAGTGCTTCTACAAATAATCATTAATACCTATCATGGAAATATCATGCAATACTCTGCTCTACCCATCAAATACCTTCTCAAGATAAATGTTGAAGTAATTTCCATAAGCTCCCTTGAACGTTTTTTACCCAAGCATTTTTGAGCTGACGTTGCAGATGGGAGTAGCGATGTTTGAATTGGCTCTGCATATTTACAGCTGAAATCTCTTGCACAGCCAAAAATCTGTGGGTTCACAAACTCTACCAGAGAATAGAACTCCTGAAAAGGGAGAGGTTGATTTTATAATGAATATCCTTATGAAATCTCGGCAATGATGTGCTTTCTTCGATTCCTGCACTTTACCTATAGCTAAAAACTATTTAGCTAAACACACTCTATAGCTAAATTAAGCTAAACAGCGTTTAAGGCAAATGGTGCAAATCGCGTACCATTTAGCTTAATCTGATGTAACCCTTACCCTAACCCTTACTCTTACAGTAAGAGTGATGAAGGATTTATTTAGCTATAAGGTGCGAATAGCGCATCATTTAGCCAAAAGTAAATTTACTTGTAAATAAGGTTTTAGTTATATAGTGTTTTAGCTAAATGGTGTGGCTACCGCTTTCTTCAGGTCCATAACAGTATCAGAATATATATGATTCAGGTAAACTTCATATGCCTGATATAGCTACTTTACCTTGAGATTATTTTGAACAGGAGTCCCAGTAAGAACAACACGACGTTTACAGGACATACTATGCAGGGCCTCCCCAAGCCTTCCATTGAGATTCTTCAGTCTGTGTCCTTCATCACAAACAACCAAACCCCATGGGATATTGGAAATATCACCAATGGATTTCCTGAACATCTCATAACTCACAACCAACACAGAATATAGGGGGGATGAGGCAAAGTCCTTGACAGAACTCTCACCTGCAGTTATGCAAAAAACTTTGATTCTCTCCTCACCAAGCCATTTTCTGAATTCTTTCTTCCAGTTTGCTACTAAACTGCTCGGGCAGATAATAATGCTTCTACTACAAACTGGCTTGCCCAATGGACCTTGTTTCATCATTGTCCATATCAATGCAATACATTGAAGGGTTTTACCTAAGCCCATTTCATCTGCCAGAATGACACCATTACCATGCTCATTATGACCTATCACACAACTGTATAAGAACTTAAGACCATCAATCTGATGAATCCTCATATGATGTGCAATGTAAGGGTCTAGAACAACTGCAACAGAATTAGCAGATTCTCTTGATAAGACTATAGCACCAGGGGCATCAGGATCATGTCGTGATTTGGGCTTAGTGGCTACCTTAAATTTATCTCCAGAGCCCATGGTATTTTTAGGCTTCCCACTTCTTATAACTGCACACTCTTTTGTAGAATACTGAGATGTTTCAACTTTGCAAATTTGTGAACCTGTATTCTCTTTTTCAGTTCTAGTTGCATAGGTTTCAGAATATGAATACTCTTCATCAATCAACACATCTTTACCACCAATAACTAAGGAAAAGCCACACTCTAATGAGTCCAACTCCTGTTTACTGCACCGTGATTTTTTGGCAATTATCCTCTGTTGATCATCATGTAACTCCATCACATTACCCTTAAGAACTAAAATACCATCATTCTCCCAAGTCTTATTTTTCTTTTTTGAGAATCTGAAAGGTAAGACATAAAAGTATAGGCCACAACACACATACTTGATAGTCAATACTCACTATATGGGATATAATTAAAAGAATATGAACTAACTTTGTGTATAGAGCCTTGAATCGTTTAGTCACAATTTCCTTAATATCTCTATCACTTGCAATATTATTAATGATATTAATATCTGATTTACTGAATTCAGAGGATCCTTCATTAGAGAAACATTTATCAGCTGGTTCAGATGCATCAAAATACTTTTGACTTTCCTCCAGTTTTCTCAGTGGAACAGAGGCGGGGCTGCAAGTATTAACATTGGATAGAAATGGGCTGTTGAACTTGAACCTTTTTCTGGGAACAGAGCTGATTGTGGAAGGTGCAGCTGATTGTCTCATAGCAGTTATGTAAAGACAACACAGAAGGACATGGTTAACACAATACTGTTCATGTGTTTATATAAATTGACCCTGTGGAAAACCTGGTGTGGCTTAAATGAACAGATTTACAATTTAACTTAATTTCAGATGATTGAACAATGAACATTGTAAACAGTGATACAAAGTCAATTGAATCAATTCAACTTAGTGTTAGAAAATAGAATGGTACTTTTAGTGAAGTGTCTCAAATCTCAAAGCTATTTATGGACAGATAGGGGATCAGTCTTGGCTCTTGTTAACCAATCTTTGAATCTTCTTCACATGACTCACCTGATAGTGGAAACAACCAAAAATTTCAATACCATCAATGTTAGGTATATTCAAAGTTAGTGTCTGAAAATTTGAGACCCATCTCAGAAATGCCAATCATCATTCATCCATTCTCTGATGCAGTGGTCAGCGTTTTTTGTTTTTGATTACCCCGAACTCCCTACCCTCACATTTGCGTGGCGCCAATGGTTGCCGGATGGTTTGGTTTGCCTGACACGGCGATGCTAGGCCCGGCCCAGGCCCAGCTAGGCTGACGCGATCCGAGCCGCGAAGTTAAGCGGCGAGCACCAGCGAGAATAATTTGCGGCGCGCGCGCAATGAAATTTGAAATTCTCGACAGCCAATGCAAGTTTTGGTCCACTGTTCCTTGCGCGCGGCGCACGCGCCTCTACGAAGGTTATAATTACTAGGCTCTTTAACAAAAGCCGCCAAGTCGTTGACCTGCGAGCGTGAGACGCGAAAGCCGAAACCAGGACCTAATGACCTATCGTGGACAGGCAATGATATAATGAACAATTATTATGATGGTGAGACTAAGGACTAAGTTATTTCAATCAGGATTCAAGTGACTTGACCTGTGACAGTTAACCAAATGTTACTGATCTAGCTCTTCACTCTTGTCACTAGGCATGCCGCATGAAAATTTGTAGCGCACGCCGGGGCGATATCTTACTTCTTATTCTGTATTCAGACCAAAATTACAATTCTCTCTCTGGGTGCTGTATAGATATTGTATCTAGGAATTCAAACATATTGGGGTATTTATAAGTGTGCTTGTGTGTGCTGTATTGTTATACATTCAATAAAATTTTCAGTTCAACTCAATATCAAATCATCATTTTGAAGGGTTTTTGTAGCCTGTTCATTGAACAGTGTTCAACCAAACCCCTACTCCAGCTTCCAGGTTTGAACACAGCTTGGATATATATATAGCCTGAGTTGAAGGCTACAGCTAAATTTTGTGATATGAGGGAAGTAGGAATAGGTATAAGATTATACTGAAAATCCTTGGGGACCTGCAAACCAGACCCCTGCTTTAACTGATGATAGCATTGTATCAATGAGACAATAGAAACATATCTGGTCATATTTTCTAAGGAATCATCCTGTTATGTCTTAAATCATGTCTATAAATTTTAACATTCAATGGACATGGACTCTAGGGTGATTGATCTAAATCTAAGTTTAAATGATCTTATTTTCAATTCAATTTTAGGATGTCTAATTTGAAGAGTAAAGTGGATGGAATAGAAAGTCATATTACAAAGAAGTATGAGATTCAAAAGAGGCTGGGAAAAGGAGTAAGTAAAAAGCTCAAGTTGTGTTCCGATAATTAACTTCAAATTGGTATAACATGTTTAATTTTTGTTTGTTTCAGGCTTATGGAATTGTTTGGAGAGCATTAGATAGAAAGAAAGAAAGAATAGTGGCATTGAAGAAAATATTTGATGCCTTTCAAAATGCAACTGATGCTCAAAGGACATACCGTGAAGTTTTCTTCCTTCAGGTATCATAGAAATGCAGCTAATTTCCATCCCTGCGCCAAGATTTTATGATTTCATCTATCCAAATTACTACTTTAGGAGTTTGGTAATCATGATAATGTGATAAAGCTTCTGAATGTGATTCCAGCAAACAGTGACAAAGACATTTACCTTGTATTTGAGTATATGGGTGAGTACAATATCTTAGGAAATGCAAGAAAATTCCTGCAATATCAAGAGCTGATAAGTATTTGAACAAATAAATGGGACAATGGGACTAAATAGGAGTTTTTATTAAATATGAATTTGTACTAAATGAAAGCATGACAAACGTTGTACAAAAAGTAGGCTCGTCTTTGTAATTCTTAATGTCTGTCAACTTAAATTGATATACCTACCTAACTATAGTCAACTGCTTGATTCAATGCACCAAGAAATGCTTGTTATAGATGATACAGAGCAGCTTCAATATCCACATCAGTTGATTATCACTTGTGGGCTCACATTTATGGATTGTCTAGTGGTTTTCAATCTGGAGATAACAGGGTTCTGCCTCCTCTGGGCTGAGGAGAATCCTCTGCAGATGGTTCCAGTTGATGTATGCCGTTGCCACAACTCTCTCTTGGCCCGGCTCTATTTTGAATTCTTTACGACCATGGTAAACCCTCCAATTGTCAGTCATTACAGCCTCTCCACTCCTTAGCTTTCTTATAATCCACCGAGAGGGATCCTCCACTTTTGCCCGGTAGTAGAGATATGCTTCCCACCATGCTTCCCTCGTAGCTCTGTCCAGTGTCCGTGTTGCTTGAGGAGTGTCTGTAGACCACGGGTTGTCACTGATCCTCTTGAGGTCGTCCCCGAGCATGTTGACCACTGTGTGGTGACTTCGAACATACTTAACGGTGCCGGGAGGAGTGAACCGGTGGAATACAGGGACTGTAGAAAGAGTATGGAAGTAGTCTGGGCGCTCCTCTCTTACTTCACTCATCGCCGAGAAGGCATCCACCCAAAAACTCTCACCTCCTTTCACCGTGTTGTGGAAAGAGTGAAAAATCTGAACATGGGGCGCCTGAAAGGAAACATAAGCTTAGTGGAATGCTAGGGAAATACTTATTCACATATCCAGAAAATTCTCATTCCTTATCGTACTCAATATGATTCAATAATTGTACTGTCGAAAATCGAGTTGGAATAACTGCTTATCAGTTATCGAAAATGCATGTTGACTTATATAGAATACAGTGCTCAATGTGCACATCAACAAAGAGACTGTGGTTCGGAATAATCAGTAAACCTGCTGATTATCAAACTGCCGAACCACTATTGAACTGCAAGGAAAACTATAAAGCTATAAGCTCTCTCATACTGGCACATTACCTGGTAGTAGTAGTTTAGGTCTGTGTGCCCTGCCAAGCTGCTAGTACTGTACCCTGCAGAGAGGGGTTCAGGCTTCATTTTTACCACGTCCACTTCATCAAACACCGTACACCTGATAGGACCACACCTCAAGTCCTCATTGATCATCTCCTTCAATCCTCTTCCCTCTGGCATATTCTCAAGGAAAGCTATCCCGTGAACCATATAATGAGCATAGAACTCCCTAAGGGCGTCCAAACTCCCAACCACACTCCTATAGTCGAACATCTTAGTGTTGTCAGGGCTCGGTGCCGCCCAGAACTGCTGACTCTTGTTGAGTCTCATGGACACATTGAGGTACTTGTCCGCCAGGTGGGGCACCGGATCAGGCCCATATTCCCCCTCCTGTGTCCGGGCAATGAGTCCCGTGTGTCCATCACTCCATGTGAGGGTGATGTAGTGGTCACTGATACGACCTACCTCAGTGACCCTGACCTCTGGGTAGAGGTTGCCCCCCGTGTCGGGCAGGTTAGTCTTGTGGTGACTGTGCCGACCGAAACACTGCTCGCACCGGCACATGTTGCGAGTCTCTATGTGGAGAAGTTCACGCTCTCCGTCGAATATGCCATAGTCAGTTAGAGTCACAGGAGTGTGGGGAGAAGTGAGATGTCGCGCTGCCGTGAAGTGGGCTAGTTGAGGTCCGCCACTCCTCCGGTATAATAGAGCACACGCGGTCGACAATCCACGGTGAAGTCGTGTTAAACGAGGCAGAGACATGTCACAAACAACCGGAATGGGACTGAAAAAAGAGATTCCCTGGAATGTAACATAAACTTTATTAGAGTTCTCTAGAGAACTGATAACGTATCACGTTTACACGTTAACAACGTCAGTCGCTGGTCAGATAGGCAACAACATATTATATTTGCAGCGAAATGTTCATTTAATTACCCAGGAAATTATCATTGGTTTTATAACCAGAGCCTGGTTTGAAAACTTCACAATTCCGTTGAATTCCTCATGCCATGAGTGATGCGTGTCCTCAGTTATTATATATGATTTCAGACACTGATCTATATGCTGCAAACAAGGGAGGCATTCTACAAGACATCCACAAGAAGTACATTACCTACCAGGTAAGAGGAGCTGTAGAGGAGGCACAGTGTTCAGTTCAACTGAGATGTATCCCCAGTGATATATGTCCTCAGTGAGATAAGTCCCCAGTGAGATATGTCCCCAGTGTGATACGTTCCTGTATGCATGATGAAATTCTACCTACCTTAGTTGTACTTATTAAGACATGTACTAAATAAGAAAATTACGAAAAAATTTCTTAATTTGTACGCGTCTTAAATTCTACAGGTGTTAATTTATACATTTCTTAATTTCTACGAACGGGAATCTTTCACCATTCCCACGATTTACTCTGATTTGAGTGATCAACTTCTTCATTTGTAGCCACCCAATTGTCATATTTGGTTCTGACGTTCATCCGAAATGAAACAAGAGCTGCCGGACAACTGTGCACATGGTAGGTCAACAATTGGCAGTGAAGCATGGGAGAATAGGTCAACCCAAACAGTCAGTTTTCCTGTTGAGAAACTGTGCACATCCAGTGAATGGATCAGTTTGCACTCAGCATAAAAATCTATACAATAGTAACAACTAAATAGGATTCTAAATAGGATTCTAATTCTCAACCAAACCCTGCCCAAACTTCTATCCACTGCAAGCCAGGCCATCATAAGGACATAAGTAGAGCCTAGGTTATATAGAGCCTATTACCTGAAGGAAGGAAGCTGATCTTTCCAGATAAGAGCGGTCAGCTTACTCTTAGGAGCGAAAATACCAATCGAGTTTCGACCCATTTACTCAACCTAGTCTAAATGTATCATCCGAACTATCCAAATTTCGAACTGAATGTCAATTTTTACTGCATTTAAAAAGTTTCTTAAATAGTACAGGTCTTAAATTGTACACGTCTTATTGGTACAGATCTTAATAAGTACAACTAAGGTATTTGATTCTTGAATCCGGTTCTTACTCATTACTTCATTACTGATTACTCACAATGTGAATCATTTTAATCTCGTCTGGTACATTCATCACCTGCTTGCGCATTAAAACCTACAAATTAGGTTACATCTTGCAGGCTATGCCTCATTCGAGTTCATATAATAGTTATGATCTTAATCTATATGTTCCCCTGTTCCAGAGATAGTTTTTAGAACAGTCCGCTCCCGTATCTTCAAAGAATTTCACTGTCTTAATCAAATCTACCACACCAACCCCATACCAGTATTTGAGAAAAGGGATACCTCTTTTCGCAGTTATTTGAACACGGAGGAAATGTTCATCATTGATGTTTCGGTAAACTTATCACAACTGTAGTTAAACAGCACTGATCATCCACCCACGTCATACTCAATTTATCAAGATTTTTGAGATAGAGAGGAACGAGGGAGAGAAATGCAGCGTGGGTTGGTCATGTGATAGCTATTAGACTGATTGCTTCTCTTCCTACTCCTATGAAGAGTGTGTGTGTGTGTGTGTGTGTGTGTGTGAGTGTGTGTGTGTGNTGTATATGTGAGCGGACGCCCCCGCAAACGATTGCTCCTCTAAGTCTCTCTTTCTCTCTACTTTGGAGGTGGGGTACTGGGGTAAGGTGCGTTTCACGTCACAACCCACTTGCAACATACCGGGTTCTAATGTGGTGGCTAATGGGAACTGTGGTGGCTATTTTGCGTTAGTTTAAGAGGACCACTTTGCGATATTAAGATTAATAATTGTATCGCAACGAGAATCAGGGAGGTATGGTTTTAACCGGGCTTTGATATACAATGAAATATCCTAGGAAAACATACCTATCCTAGGAAAAACATTTTCTATGCCTTGGTCAAAATACGCGCTGATTATGAGTTCACTCAAGGGTCAATATTTGCTTGCTACTTTTCAGAAGGATCTGTCATCAACACAGGGTATTTTCTTGTTATTGACAAGCATGTTTCAGATTTTCAAAGCCATCAAGTATCTACACAGCGGAAATGTTATCCATAGGGACCTAAAGGTGCGTCTTTTATATCTGTGTCTAATGTCTATGTTGGTTCTACTGTACTAGGAAATGCTACTGACATTTAACATTGAATTTGGACTATTAATTGAAGCATGACGTATGAAATATTAATTATTAAAGTTACTGTAGTCTAACAATTTCACTTTCAGCCCAGCAATATCCTACTGAATGAGCACTGCTTTGTCAAGGTACGTACAGATTAACGTGTAAAAGTTAATGTATGAAAGTGTTAGTATTGAGACCGCCCTGCGCTCTGCAGAGTAGTGTACACCTCTCTGTTACCTCGCAAACCCCATGCACTATAGTATTGTTACTGACAGCACAAGTCTGTAGTCAACTTACTCACTCTGTGCCCTATCACCACTATCTGCATTGACACCACAATGTACCCTGACACCACTCCGTGCACTGACACCACATTATGTTACGATTGACGATACAACTCTGTGTCATGACACCACTTTGTGTGCTGACACCACAATGCACCCTGACACCACTTTGTGCCTTGAGTCAGGGCCCCTGACAGTCTGACACCACTCGGTGTCCTCACACCACTTTGCGTTATAGCAATCTGGCACCACTTTGCGCCCTGACTCCACAATGTACCATTGGGCATTTATGACATCACTTTTTTCTTTGACACCAAAATGTACCCTGACACCACTTTGTGCCTTGACAGCCTAACACCACTTCGAGCCTTGACACCACTTCGAGCCTTGACACCACTTTGAGCCTTGGCACCACTCTGCACCTAGACACCACTTTGCACCTTGACACCACTTTGCACCTTGACACCACTTTGCGCCTTCCCACCACTTTGCACCCTGACACCACTTTGTGCCTTGACACCACTTTGCACCCTGACACCACTTTGCGCCTTGACACCACTTTGCACACTGACACCACTTTGCGCCTTGACACCACTTTGTGCTTGGCACAAAAATGTACCCTGACACCAGTTTGAGCTCGGACACCACTTTGTCAATTGCCCCTATACACTTCCTTCCGCCCTGCCGTGATTTTGTTCTCTGATACAACTCTGTGCGCTAACACCACTCTTTGCCTTGACACCTTCTCGTCTGACGATCGTTCACTCATTCATGCTGTGGCATTAAATCATGAGCTTACAAGGATGCATTTGTGTTACACGTGGCCATACACTAGGTCTGTAGTAAGGATGATCTATGTTTGCCACTGTTATACGTCACAACTCTTGCGAAATTAATTATGCACTAACTCAATGTAAGTAAATTTGCACATAAAACTGGAGGGTTCAGTATCTTGTATTGTGATGAATTTGAGTTAAGGTAAAAAAGGAAAATTCGAATGAGAATCATTTTCACTGTTACATGATGACATGACGATGTTTGTAAGAAAAAATACGCGAACGGTAGGATTCGAACCTACGCGGGCAGAGCCCAATTGATTTCTAGTCAATCGCCTTAACCACTCGGCCACGTCCGCACTGACCGATGGGAGATTTGAAACAGTACATAATGATAATTAACATGAGCATTGTTATGAGTGATTTGACAAAATACGATGTTTGATTGTTTGAATAGAATCTAACTTGCAAGAACACCTCAACTGTCGTAGCACAACTCATTCATTGACCACGCCCCCAGGTCTGTGACTTTGGATTAGCTCGGTCACTGACAGTAATCGAGGAGGATGAAACGCTGAACCCCCAAATGACAGATTATGTTGCTACGCGATGGTATAGAGCTCCAGAAATTCTCCTGGGATCATTGAGGTGGGTAAATGTAATCTCAATTATGCGATTCGGGACTAAAATAAATTAAAATAAACGTGTTTGGAACGCGTAATGTTGATTATGCGTCATGACTACATTTTTCGTGCAATTTGTGTGACATTATTTGCGCGCATTACGCCGCGCAGTGTTTCAGAACTCCGACTGAAACGACTTTCAAAATTATTATGTGTCAAGTGGCGACGGATTCAATAATTCCAATATTTTGAAGCACTTGTTCACTTGTTGAAAATGAAATCATTATTGACCTTAGTCCGAAACTTGTAACCAGTACAGCATAAGTAAACTGTATCCACCCCCAGGTACACTGCTGGAATTGACATGTGGTCTATAGGGTGTATCATGGGGGAGTTGCTATCGGGCAAACCTCTCTTTGCCGGTACATCTACTCTCAACCAGCTGGACATCATCCTGGGAAACATCACAAAACCCGAACCTGATGATATCATGGCGATCAATGCACCGTATGCGGCGGGAGTGATCGAGCGACACCAAAGGTTTGATCGTGGATGGGCATTGCAAACTAATTATCATTTTGGAAACTGATCACATTTGGGACTCCCTCCTATTATTGAACTTTCTCACAGCATATGACATTTCTCGGAAATAACCAGGTTTTTATGTTTCAGTTCTGCACTAAATGGTACGCTTGAAAGGTTGATTCCAAACTGTCCTGATGATGCTCTTGAACTCATCAAATCACTGCTCCACTTCAATCCCGACAAGCGAAGCAACGCTGAGTTTGGGTGCAGGAGTGAATACTGCGCCAAGTGAGTATAACTCTAAAATGCAATAATTTGAATAGTTTTATACTCTCACTGATTAAAGCTCCTTCTATATGGTTAGAAACATGTCTAGGGGGTAGTTTTAATAACTTTGAAAAGCATAATTTCGACAAGTGCGGGTTACACACACACACACACACACACACACACAGTTTTTAACTCTGACATGACGAGGTAACTCACTGTAACCACTGCAGGTTCGCAAACAGGGGTTCAGAAATCACTCTCAATCACGATGTTGTTCCCCCTCTAAACGACAATGTTCAGCTCAGTGCTGCCCAGTATCGTACCAAGCTATACGAGGTGAGGGACCGGGGATAATGGGTCTGATGGTTTAGAGATGAACTTCCCCCGCCACTTCGCCAGATGATCAAGTTATAACATGGAGCATGTGACTTATAATGGTGATTGCAGGATATAGTGAGGAGGAAGGAAGCGATGAAATCCCGGACCGGGGCCTCTGTCACATCTTCAGAAGACTCGAAGGATAGCCCGGTTACTCCTACCAAAGAGGATGTGGATTCGGGGATTTCAAATAACTCGGGGGAGTCCACGAGTTCGGGGTTGTCCAAGGTCGCCGAGGACAACCACATCGTCGACCAGAGACGTCGTCACTCAATCCAGAATCCTCCGATGGTAAAAATGATCGATAGTCACAATTATAGAGCATTGGAATTCATCCACTTATGACACCCGCGTGACACGTTAGAATCATCTCCAAGCCGTGGAGAGCGGTTGTTATAAGTTCGCCCTATGATCCGCCTTCATTCACAGGCGACAGATAACGTGAACGGTCACGATGCTTCCTACACCGTACTAAATGCTCCGTACGCTACAACACCCGTTAAGAAGGATAATTTCCGACGTGTAAGGGTGAGCACGGTATTTCATTTACTTTTCATGATTGTCACTACTTCTGCTTCTTCAGGGTGGAGCATTGATTCATGGAGTCAGATGGAAGTTGATCATTAAATCATAATAAACTTCTCCTTAATCTGAAAGTTTAAACTCCATGAAACGTGCTTTTTAGTTACTCCACACTAACCACTCAACCATCTCACCCTCTTTCTATCTGCCCACTACCAGTCTGCGGGTAATGTTGCGGGTAAGACGGGAGCGAGTGATAGCAGCAGTAGCCCTGACAAGCAGTATCACAGAGTGAAGAGCTCCCTCCAGAATACAGGATACAGGTCATACAGTGCTGGACACACACGTGAACAAGGTGGTGTTCCTGGCAGACAGCCAGCCGCCGGTCCTTCTCCTGACTTGACTGTCTCCAGTAGCAGGGTGGTGAGTTTAGCGGCTGAGCAATGGGCGCGCGACAGATTCTTCTGGAGATGATTGTTATGTAGTAAAGTTTAGTCGCAGGAGAGTTATTTGATTAAGTCTCTTACATTTATCCCTGTTCTAAGTATTTAGACATCTCCTTCCCCAGATGCCCAACACCCGAGGTTCTCCAGCCCGGGCTAACGGGAGACGCCCCATTGGGTGCAACGGTAACCCGAGCATGCCACCAAGATATGGCACCTCCACACAGCAACATGGCACCGTCACCAAGGGCTCACTAAACGCCCTCAAAGCGAGGCAGTGGCTCTAGCTCTCACCCACTGCAGTGAGTTTATGATTTAGAGTCCTTTACAATACTGAGTGATGTATTTTGCTAGAACCTGTTGGCGTTGGAACATGCGTATATATTGGACCAAGAATCACTGAAATAAAATGACATTGAAAATCTTGCTGACCTTAATTTAAAAAAATACAGGATTGTTATCATAAGCAGGACTTATCAATGATGTGATGTATTCAGTAGCTGACAGTTTATCCGACAACTAGAAAGTAAAACTGCTTTTTCATATCATGCCGATCGATGTTCGGCCAGGCTCTAAAAGAATAAGCCGGGTCTATGATTCTATCTGCCAAGTTGCTTCTAGAATCTGTAGACAGACTAGATTCGTGATTATATTTGATATTAGAACTTTAGAAGACGAGCAAGGTCCTGCAATCGGTGTTTAAGCTGCTGGAAGCTGAATATCAGATGAACATATTGTGTCAATGACATACTTGTTATGTCGATTGTCGATATATGCCCTGAACTTTGACTAGCTGACAAACTTGATATGTGTATTTTGTCTGCCAAATAACCAGTAATATCTGCACTTCGCAGAATCCTATCGCATTTTGTACTGCATGTTTTTATTGGCGGGAGTTCTTATTCAGTACAACTCAACTAAGTGCTCACTGCTCAAACATGCTGTAATTTGTGAAACTGATATATTTTTTGTAGTTTTTAGACAGTTTGAATATTGATTACCAAGATAGTAGTAATTTGACGTAATGTTTTTCACGTCATGCACATGAATTTTTAGCGAGTTTCCCGATCACAGACAGTCTAAGAGATTTAATAAATAATATTCTTCTCATTTCCTGATTAAATTTCTCACGATGATTTGAATGGTTAAATCATCTTCCCCAATTTTGATAGTATATTATGAACCATATAGATTGGATTTATGACAAAAATTACGTCGAGAATATATTAGAAATGTAAATATTTGGAAAATTAATCATACGATTTTCATGCAGTTCGGTGAGGCAAATTAGGTGAGGAAACTCTTCTAGCAGACCTCGTTCATTAATCTTGGTAATCACATGAAATATGTGGCACATATTTCTCCCAACTCCACCACATTGGACCGTGTTAGTGTTGCCAGCCCCAGCCCTCAAACCCTCGGGACATCAAAAACTCACAGTATTTCTCTCTCGGCACCTCACTGTTGTTAACTACCCACGGGTAACTATTCCTCAGGTAGGTGTTATCATACCTGTGCTTGGTGGTGTCATCATATGCCACCTCCCTGACCAGGGTCAGGAGGGCACTCTCCAGTTCCCTGTCGTGAGGTGCCACTTCGGTATACTTGGTCCCCATGAAGTACTTGAACCCGAACATGGCCTCTGTGTCCCAGCCATGCCACGAGCCCCACCTGCGCCCCTCGGCCATTACCTTGCTTGGTCTGTGCTCGATATACATTCTCGAGACTGATAGGAAAGGGGATGAGTTCATTCTCTCAGTGAGACTGTTGAGCGGACATGTCGCCCTGATGTCTGTCACGAGGGTGTCCCAGAAGAACTGGGGACACCAGTCCTCTGAGTCCTCCCCAAAGTGATACATTTGTTTTATTTCCTCAAGCAGATCTCCATCTTCCTTCTGAAGGAATGTAGTGAGTCTCTCTCGGAGCAGTTGTTCTGCCTCTTCCCACGTGGTCAGATTGTTCTCACCATGTGCAATCGTCAGATATGCGACCTCCTGTGCTGTACTGCTGATGATGAGGTGTACTTTGCTTCTCTTCAGGTCAGGGTGGTCTGGTAACTCCTGGGGGAAGAATGGCACAACAGTGGGTTCCCTTACGTTGTAATCCATGCTCTCTCCCAATATGCCACTTGACATTGGGAAGTCGTAGAATCCCCAGCCCCGGTGGGCTTTAGTGGTATAGTTGATAAGGAGTTCCAATGGCGCTGATTTGAGACAGGCTCTTGTATCAGACGCAGATGTCTCTGTGTCACATTTCACTTCTTGCAAGAAGTTGGGTCTTCGGGCGTGTGCGAGGGTGTATGTAGAGTTCCATAATGACACGGGTGATAATGCTATGGCTTTGTTAAAAAGTCCATCTGTTTTGGGGGCAGTGACCATTGCCATGACGATTGTTGCACCGGAACTTTCCCCAACGATTGTAACCCTGCCCGGGTCACCCCCAAATTGAGCTATATTCTCCTGTACCCACCGCAGTGCCACGATAACATCATTGATCCCGAAATTCCCATAGCTCTCCCCATCTTTCCATATTGACGGAACAGATAGGAATCCCAGTGTATCCAACCTGTAGTTCATATTGACAGTCACTGCATGGACATTGGCTGTGAAATCGGAGTCTGCTGAATACCCCTTATCCTCACAGTAACCATACCCTAGTGACCCCCCGTGTATCCAGACTATAACCGGGAGAGTGGCGGGGGTCCCATGACCTACAGGTAGTCTGGGAGTCCGGACTGAGAGGCGGAGACAGTCCTCCTGACCCTGGATAGGGACGTAAAACGACTGGACACACTTGATAACCCCCTCTTCCCGGAGCACACCACCCCACCCTTGCTGGAGTAGAGTGGAGTGTACCCATCTCCTGTCCCCCACAGGTGGATCTGCGTATGGGATGTACAGGAACTCATGAATTGGGGTGGAGTTCCTACCCGCTCTCACTGTCCTGCCCTGGACCACCCCCGTGTGGGTGGTAACTGTGGGGAACTGGTCACCACCACCTCCCAGTACGGTAGTGGATACTATCACAGCTACCAGAATCACGATGCAGAGCACAAGAACAACCAGGAGGATGGAGCAGTTCCGAGCTCCGATCTGTACGGTGGGAGATTTCCGGAGTTTGTGATCTGCGGCGTGTTTCGAGCCTCCGTGATCGGAGTCTTCATCATCTGAATCCGTGCGGGCGACAGCATACAGACCCTTTTGGTGATCCATGCATCTGTGTGTTCTCGCAGCTAGCAGCCTTGTGATCGTTCATTCATGTGTGACACTGCAACAAATTTCATGATTTAATGTTATTCGTTCGTAGTTAGACTTGGAGCTTTGATAATTTCAAGAAAATACTCATAACTGCCTAAAATACTGGGTATATTCTAACCTGATTCCCCAACTAACCCTTAACCCACTGATATAGCATGTCAAAGCAGGCGATTAGAAGAAATGGAAGAAGCTCCAATTATACTCAGATTGGAGGAAACAACAATGATCTATTACAATTTGTGTGAAATGCTATGCAACAGCAGAATAGTTGAAGTAAGTAATATGTAAGAATATTCATTATTCAGCTATACTAATATTCAGCTATACCTCCTCCCACAAAGAACATCGCAATGAACAGTTGTTGTACTCATGGAATTATAATGCAAGATCCACAAGTAAGGAATCCATTGTTATGAACGCCCATGGTTATGAGCCTAGCGAACGTAGTGGAGATCCTTGCTGAGCGGCATGTTTAACAAGGAATCGGAACCGTGGGGACGTGGGGTTCCGTACTGATCACTCTGTCACAGAAGCCTAGTCACATAGATAGCTCTGTAGTAGACTTGCAGCTTTAGCGAACTGCATATTTACTAACCTGCATAATACATATTGACTAACCCATGATGGTACTTTACTTTGTCATAGGAACAACTAGTCTATAGTCAGTTGTGTCCAAAAAAGGGCTGCACCCTGCAAACCGGTGGTACAACTATATGACCGGTTGGAATAGGTAGTTTATGTCATTTTAAGTCGAAATCCGTTGGGACCTATTTTTGTTAGGTGGTGGAACATGCCATAAAAATGCCATTTATGCCGCATGGCATCAAACAACTAACTTTTGATTGGAACGACGTAGAGACTTGATCTTGGGCTTAAAAGAACCGCGATGGCCATGTTTATATACAACTTGTTAATGAACATATTAAACCGATCAAGACGTATTTTTAGTTTTTAGCTCTTGATATTAGATGAAAGCTTGACAAACTTTAAATTTATGGGGTAAGAGCTCGATGAGAGCAACTTCACAACGGAACAATGA
Source organism: Beroe ovata (assembly GCA_946803715.1). Lineage (NCBI taxonomy): Eukaryota > Metazoa > Ctenophora > Nuda > Beroida > Beroidae > Beroe > Beroe ovata. The sequence goes on along the minus strand of CAMPET010000003.1, from coordinate 621,029 downwards.
GCCCCACTATGTAACCAAGCTTCTGCATGTTCATAATTGCCTAATGAATATGCAAATCATAGGTCCAATGAGCATACCAGCCAGCAGTATACATTGCTTTATCTGCAGAGTCGCAATCTAGCTAGACTTTGAGATAAATATCTCTACATGTTACTTATGTATAGGATGAATATAATTGTACTGGTACTTGGTAGTGGTACTGATAGTTTGAGGTCGAAACCTAGATATTGTAGAATGAGAAATAGAATCAAAAAATACAAATGCAGTTGTTTGGGAAACGAAACTTATTTATTTGTTATTGGGAATCATGACTGCTCGTTCATGAAAAATATTGGGCATCAACCATATAAAGCATAAGTGCTACAATCGAACACATCTGTGTAAACTTTTGAAATTAGGAATAGAGTCACAGTTGCACTAAGATTATATTTACCAAATGAAAACTTTCTGTACACCTACTACTATTATGATGTTCAAATGAATAGTACTTATTCCAAAAGTTCATACAGGGATCTAAATATGTCACTTGCAGGCTTCAAGTATAAGTAGCTTTAAACTGGTGTGATAATTATCGATCATTGGATTCATGGAACTAGAAGCTTGTTGTTCCAATAAAAATCGTGTTTACTAACGGATTAAGTTTAACAAGAAAAATTAGCAATAACATCATTGAATCTTCTTGACCTCAACATCGTGTCTATCTAATCTCAGTAGTCAGTACATCTTGCTGCTTTGCTCATTCACAATATACTTGATCAATATTCGTTGTGAAACGTGTTCTTAGTTCTACTACAATATATGATGATTAGCTAATAAACATTGGACAAATCTAATGCTTTAGATTATTATAACTCACGATCAAGAGCTAGGTTATTATATTCGAACATCTTCTTCTGATTTACATATTGACATTCCCCCACAGGCAGGATAGGATTGAGCGGTATATCATGTTCGCTGCAAACCGGCATGAGGAGTCCCATCTACACTGATTAACAGTTGGTACTGTGATGCCGCTCCTCCCATTCGACACTCCTGCACACCTCACTGTGTGTTTGTGTGTGTGTGTGTGATTCTTCACGAGAGGTAAGATAGGGTGTGGGATCTATTAACTTCGCACGTGTCTACCTACATAGAGACAAGGTGTGCGCGCGCTGCGCGCGGCCACTCTCGTTTGTTATTGTCAACAACGCAGTCTATACTGCCTGATACTGATTGTTTTAATTAATATAGCAAGTTTTTCATGCAGTCCTCCATGATTCTCAAGTACTGCTAGAACTGGATAAGGTGTACTTATAGTGATATACCCCCAGTTTGCACCTCCCAGTCAGTTAACATGTGTGTGTGTGCTTCTGCATTAGGCTGTCTATTCTCTATCGATGCTAAGTGATACCCTCCTTAGCTTTATTAACTCTTAGCTCTTGCCTCTTGTAGTTGTACTTGTAGTTGATTGGAATTCTTCTAATGGCTTATTAACTTAAGAGAGGAATAGAAAGGGTTCAGAACAGCATTTCAATGATTTACATCGCAACTTCAAGACCAAATCTACTTCTATGAACAGTTTTAGGTGCCGTTTTCGATCAGGATTTGTAAAATTTAGTCCCTTCTCATGAGAACCTGAAGGTTTTCAGTACAACTGGTGAAGATATCGATACCTAAAATAGAGCTATAGGTAGTACTAGTAGGCTAGTAGGTACAGTGTACAGAGATGCAAAGCGCATAATTATGTTGAATGCTGAATTACGGATAACCATTAATCCCATCATACTAAAGGAAGAGAAATGTAGGCTCAAAAGCATGAAGTTGGTATCTGAGCGATAGGCAAATGAAATTTCAAAGTATGAAATGATTCATTACCACGTCATGTAGTGAAATACCTGCAAAGCTTAATTTTGAAAAATGAGCCTACTATACCAAAGCTAAACAATGACCATGTCAAACACGTAGTAAAGTAGTAAGGAATCATTCCTGTCCCGATATGTTGTGAAGAAGAAGGGTGTTGTTGATAATCTTATCAAAGTCATTTGATCCTTATCTAGCTGACCTAAGTTAGCCGAAAATCGGTGTTATCAACGGCTCTCATCTCAATTCTCAGGCTTAATTCTTATTCTCAATTCTCAGGCTTAAATATAAAACAAACTATCAACGAAAATAGTGATCGAGGTATAAGTGCATTTTATGAAAAATAGCATATTTTGGGATCAATCGCAAATCCGGTTGCTTCAATGTACCCATCATAAATAACTATTAGCGTACATCTTTGCATTGAACTATTGAATACCTGCGCAACCAAGATACCTAATTATCGTATCACTGAGACAATAATGTACAGGTACTTGTACCCTAAAAAACATCCCCCACCACACACAAAAACACACACACACACACACACACACACACTTTTATTTGTGTCCTATTATATAGACTCTCTTCAATCTGTATAACTCTCTTCAATGCAGGATTGGTTGAGTGCTACTCGTAGCATTGGACCTATGATTTAAACCTGTCTAATCAAGATTCGTCGTGACTTATTGTGCGGCTCAGCACAAATCAAGCCTGCAATCAGTATCGTCTTGACAGCAAGCAAGCATTCAGAGCTGACTAAACAACTGCTCCCAAGTACTTGATACGTACAAACACGTGACCTAGACAGGCACCTGCCATTGGGTATTCTTCACTTAGGTGTTAGACCAACACGTACACTATACGTCCTCAATGAAGCGTAATGAAAATTGAAAGTTAGAAGAATAAAATCTGATAATAGGGGAATTGCGGCGCGACAGCTTCTCGTATAAATTATCATGGGCGTGGCACTTATCAGTTCTATCAGCATCATTGTTTTTGTCGATATATTGTGGGAACAAATTCTCCTCTTGTTCAGCTACTGTGCTTACTGCTTGGCCTCAGCTCATGTTCATTTGCTATGCCTGACTAGGTATCCACCTCCTAGACTGCGACAAGCTTAGGAGGTTTTTATGGGGACCTTATGCGATTACCGTGGCAATTATAGTTCCCTAATGACCACACAACTGCCATTGACAACGACAACCGTATGTCCATTATTTCCAAAATTTTATCTGCTGTCATGTCACGGAGTAAAAATGATACCGTACTTATATCATGATAGCTGTTGGCCCTCTCTCTAGCATAATCTTACTGCAAAGAATGTATCCCCTAGAGTATCCAAACAATAGCACTGATTGCATACCCCACTCATACACTTTTATCACACTATGACTATTCTTGCGATTAATAGTGACCATCCTACTGATGGTAATACCTTTGAGTTCGGCGGTTAATTATTTCTTCCTTACACCAAAATGCACCGGCTTTGTACGGACGAACAATTATTACAGAGCTTAACAGGCTTGAGTCGAGACTGGAACACACACACAACCATGTGCCCGATCATTCCAAAGTGCGCGAACTTTGATCTCCGTAATTCAGTTAAGTAAAATGGTGTCATTAGGGGAGAATTAAAAACAGTCTCCGTGTGTTTTTGGGTAATTGGGTGCAGTGGTAACTATGAAAGTTGAGGAAATTGGTGAAGCGTAACTGGTTCAAACTGCAGAATATGAAACACGCAGCTATGATAAAGTCTCACTTTGCGCACATGCTAGAAGTACTGTAATGAATTGTCATGAATCAGGACATGTTGCATTTAGTGAGCCCCCCGAGTCCACTTTCCGAATTATACTCCTCGACTAAGGTAGCTGGAAACGGCAGAGCAAAGGCAATAATTTGGGCATGGCTTATCATTACCACTTCATTTATACCGCACGTTGCTATTATCTATTACTAGCATTGTTCGCAGTCGTTTTCCTCGTTTGAATCTTGTCATGTCCCCCATACTACATCTTGATCTGCCACTGTTGCGTGTGGATAAGCTGACAATTCGAGCCCTCTCTTCTGTGAGACTAAGATCCCCGATACTCGACATATGTCACTGATACCCAGTGTTAGCAGGTGCTGGAACTATGGTCGACAAGCTGAGCATGCTCCAGAATGTCCCGGTCTCCAGCAAGTCCTTCATGATCAAAGACATCTTGGAGTCGGGGAGTAGACAGAATATCTATCAGAGCGGCAGATCTCAGAGTCCAGGTAAACTATACTATCATAGGCGTATCCAGAAGGGTTAAGTAGCGAGTATTTCTATCCGTAATATGGAATTGTAAACCGAGACCGAAGGCCGAGGTTGTTAATGCTGAGGCTTGTAATTTTTACGAGTTATATTAAACTGAATTATGCACCATCTTTACTGTATAAAAATACTAGACGCTCGAGAATACCAAAACTAGCAATGGTCCTGAGCATGCAGGGCTCACTGTAAACGCTGTCAGCTACCTAGATGAGGACTGAAATGGAACTGACGGCGGTTCTTGATGCGAAATGGAAAGAGAAATGATAGAAAATGGTTAAAATGAGTCTTTGAAATGATGCCACAGCAAAACAGGGATTCAGATGTGGTCACATGCCATAAACAACTTGAGAACTTCATGACACACTGTGTTGAGGTGATCAGGTTAAACCCATCTAACTACAGTAAATGAGGGATAAACTGACAAAGCTATAAAACTCTAACATCACGGATCATATCTTGCGTTGGCCGAGTCGTTTAAATAGTGAGTCGTTTATCAATTCATCGGTTAAGAGAGAAAATAAACATGTCAAAACAACATGCTGCGTATTAGTCAAGTAAAACTATATCATATATGGGTATCGTAAAACAATAGTAGTCGAGTAAACAACAATTAAACATGCTTTCCGTTTATTTTAAAATAGAACAGTTCACGAGAGAAAATTGTGAAGTATATAGTTATACATGAGACACATGACACATGACACAAATACTTATACACACACACACAAACACACACACACA
>CAMPET010000003.1:586817-616075 GCA_946803715.1 Beroe ovata | reverse complement strand
CACACACACACACACACACGCACACACGCACCCACACACACACAGCCACCTACTATGATACACCTTGTCAGGCTTCGCCCATGCCGCTACGGTATTTGCATATCCTCGACACTCCATATCTTCCACCCACCATAACGTGTGCTCGTGGGGGATGTATGTGGGTCACGCCCAGTTCATATGGATCGGTGATAGTGTGAGGGGGTGGGAAATATCGGGTGATCGTTTGCTCCTAACATCGCCCCCTAATTGCAGATCAGTGTAGCAGTATTGCTGGCACTTCTGTCGGGAATCTGGACCAGCTACATCGTCAGATATTGCTTGAGCAGAGCAACAAGTTGAAGAAAAAGAGAAAACCTCGGACCAGCTTCACCAACCTACAGGTAGTTACCATGGCAACAACGTGGTACCAACCTACAGGTAGTTACCATGGGAACCATGTGATACCATGGCTAGTGACATGAGAAGTGTTCAGCTGATATGGACTTGTTCTCTCACATTCACATAGATTTTCGAAATTTATTACAGTTGTTTGAGCTGGAGAGGAAATTCTACCATAAGAAGTACCTAGCGAGCAGTGAGAGGAAGAAACTCGCTCAGTTGCTCAACCTTACTGACATACAGGTTGGGGCCGACACCAAAATATGTGGCAGAAAGAGCCATTCTGTAGATTGTACATATTATCGTATGCACCATATATGCCTTGTTAATGTATGGTGTAGTTTATAGTGTTGTGTAGGTCATAGTGTGAAATGGGTGTGTGAAATGGGCGTGGTTTCAGGTGAAAACCTGGTTCCAGAACCGAAGAAACAAGCACAAACGGAGTAAACACGACATCATACCGATATTCGATACTGACAGCGATGCTGCGAGATCAATACTCTTTAGTCAGGTACTCACTACCCATATACTATTCAGTTTAACCATTGATCGAATCAATATTTCGGTGACAACTCTCTTTCATCACAATTTCAAATCACAATTTTAATCCGTAGATAGGTGGAACTGGTTTCTCTAGATCACTCAAAGCGTTTGTGTGCCACGCCCTTGCGAATGATTACGTCACAATGCGAGCACTTGAGGACATGCATCCCCTCAGCTCAATGACACAGGTTTGTACAGTGCAGTGCTCTGTATTACTTTTACCTGCTGCAGCAGTCCAGTGAGTGCAGTGCAATTTGTATCACTACAGTCCAGTGAGTATAGTGATTTGCATTACTGTAGTTCATTGAGGGCACGTCCCATATCTTCCAGTTCCACTTCCATTATCTTATAGTTATACTTGACCAATTTCTGTCACAGGTTTCCCTCCCTTCTGTTATCAACAACTGTTCTCCCACTTCATTGACAAACGCCTGAAACCATTAGGGGGTTAACGAACTAGCAGTGTTTTGTGCAACCTCTTGCATCACCAACAAGAACCCGCTAATGTGTCTCATTCTATGAGAGCAGCTCCCCCTCAACAACAAGGATCAGCGGGTCACCATGATCATCATCATGTCTCAGTGGAACGACCTGACACAGACAGCTCTTACTTGTGCAGTGTCCGCGGTGCACGTGCAGCTGTTGATTATAGTTTTGCCTTAAAATAAATAATCGGCATTCGATTGCAAGTAAAGCTTAACCGACTGTCCTGTCTAAGACTAAGAGTGAGATCAATGATCGAAAAGACTGCAATGAATTATGAATGAACTGAGAACTAAACCCGAGCACTAATGTAACGTGTAATTGGTGATCATGGCGTTAAGATGCAATTATGATCACCAAAAGCTAAATTTCAATTTAAAATCGCTGTCACAAACACTAACAGTATGAGTATTGGTGAATCATGAATGGTGATTCCGTGATTCAGATTGAATTTGAAATTGAAATGATTTTAAATATCAGGACTAGCCTCTAAATTTTCAAGCACACCAAATCACTAATGCCAGAATGCCTTATATTTGTAGGATTTTACCCTACCGTCGGTGCGCGCGATTTTCAATCCGCCCTTGCCAGGGATAAAATCCCGCCAGCAAGGGTAGGGTGAAATCCTACAAGCCTTATATCGGTTGCACCATGCACTTTAATAATATTAATAAAGTGCATAGTTGCATACGAAGCAAATAAACCCGGACCCCAGGCTTTACTCTGTGCACACGTTGCGCGCCCCTGTTCTACTCAGTGAACTGAAAAGTCCAAACCACGGAGACGCGCAGCGCGCGCGGAGTATTTGGGTCACGCAGCGCGGGAACACTTTACTCCATATAATTATACCCTCCGCGGCGTGCTATAGTGGAATTACAATTGCGCGGCGACGACCTTAGCTTGCCTGGCCTGTGCCTGTCGACTTCGAGCTGAGTCGATGATAAATCATAGACCTTGGTTTCGCGGGCGCGTGTGCCCTTGTCAGATGTTACCCGACCTGTTTCTCGCGCGAGCGCGCCTTCATCGGAGGTTGTAGGATTTTACCCTACCGTCGGTGCGCGCGATTTTCAAGGTGCGCCATGGCAAGGGTAGGGTGAAATCCTACAACATCGGAGGCCGAAACTGTGCACACGTTGCGCGCCCCTATTCTACTCAGTGAACTGAAAAGTCGTAGAAACCACGGAGACGCGCGGCGCGCGGAGTATTTGGGTCACGCAGCGCGGGAACAGCCGAAACCTGTTTCGGCCTTCGACGAACTAGGCGCGCGCGAGAAACTGAGGCATGAGGTCAGATAAAATCTGACAAGTGCGCCCCTGTTCTACTTATATATTCAGTAAACTGAAAAATCGTAGAAAAGAGACGCGCGCGCAATTTCGGCCTTCGATGAAGGCGCGCGCATTGCGCAAGAAACAGATCAGTTAACATCTGACAAATTTATGGATGTCCCCTTAGGTTGATTTTTGGACAAATATAAACAATTCCAATTTAGGAATTTAGGATAATAGAAAAATTTAAGTTTGTAGGATTTCACCCTGCCCTTGCTGGCGGGATTTTATCCCTGGGCGGATTGAAAATCGCGCGCACCGACGGTAGGGTAAAATCCTACAAAATTTAAGTCTTATGAGAAGAAGTTGTTCTCAGAGTTAAACTCTGCATAGCTAGCAAAGTTTGTTGAGGAGAACCCAGATACTCCAGTAGCAGAAATTAGCTTCGACATCTGGCTGAGCACCTATTCATGCAATATCCCTATATACTTCTAGTCAGATTTTTGAAAGCAGAACATAATGAGTGGCTGGAGAGCAAGTGGCATTACCAAGGCAATCAGTGATACAAGGGACACATACTGGACCTCACTCCTCGAATCATTTGACAACCTTAATATTAAGTGGCCATTTTAACACTGCAATTTATAACAAAAGGATGAACTTTGTACATGGTAGGACACACAATATTTGTTGATCACGAAATTATGTATATTTGGTCTGGACAAAATGAAACTCATGCATGTTATTAAGCTGCTATATCCTCGAAAGGTCCTAATTTCATGGTGCTTAACAACATACTGCCTTAGTTATTGTTGTCTCAATTTGTAAATAAGGTAGGTACATCACAGTATAGACATAACAGAGTCACTTCCAAAATGTGCCAATCTGAGGGGTCTTATAGTTCACATATAACTTAATGATACCCGAGGGAGAGGGTGTCCAGATGAGTATGCTTGATTAGAGATTCCAGAGGGGGAAGGGGGTTTTGCAGTCGATTAGGTAATTCATAATCAGCTGGGAGCCAATGGTATGGCATTATTTGAAATAATATCAGATTGCAAGGCACTTGATCCTTGGAAACACAAGTATATGACTTGATCTAAGAAGTAAGTTGCTCATCAAAAGATTAAGAGCTAGACTCTGCTAAGTGCTAACTGCTTGAGCTAAGGTAGACTAAGCTATACACTGGAGCTACTAGGTATATACTTGGGCTATGCATTGTGATAAATCTGCAGATTGCTTATGTGAAATATATTATTATGACATACAGTGCATAATGAATTACTGCAATAATATATTTGGCAAAGGGTCATAAGATTTGTAAATGTGTCCATTGTGTCCATCAATAAGAAAATGTCTAATGCACGTCTACTGCACGTCCATTGGACGTCCATTGAACACTCCACCCCTCTTGACAACCTGGTATTTATGTCCATTGTACACCAATGGAGACAATAGACACAATTTGACCATCTTCGATGTCCAATGGACATGTTCAGTGGACACAATGAACATCGATATTGGGCATCTGGGTGGACACAATGGACACATCTACAAATCCGCCCTTGTTGATGGACATCAAAATGGTAATTCAGTCCAATGGACACAATGGACAAGTATTGACCAATGGACACAGTGGACACTATGTGTCCAATACACATGTACATTGGACACACTTGATACATTGTGACTATTGGATTCATCGTGTCTACTTAACACAATATGTCTATTGTTCACATGACGCCCACTGCACAAAATAAAACGTATGTCTAGTGTGCACAATGCGTTTATTGTGCACAGTTTGTCAATTGGGCACAAAATGTCCATTGGACACAATACGTCTTTTGGGTTAGGGTAAGGGTTAGAGTTTCCCATGGAAATATCATGTTTAATAGACATTTTGATCTTAATGGGCATGTTTCGTCCAATAGTCATATTGTGGCCAGCGGAAATGCTGTGTCCAGTAGACACACTGTGTCCAATGGACATTTGCGTGTCCAATGAGCATATTTTGTCAGATGGGCATATTATGTCCAGTGGACATGTTGTGTCCAATGGACTTCGTATGTCCAATAGACGTGTTTATTGGACACACTGTGTCCATTTTGTTAATTGGTCAATATTTTTCCCTTGTGTCCATTGGACTGATTACCAGTTTGATGTCCACCAACAATGGCGGATTTGTAGATGTGTCCATCCAGATGCTCAAGGTCGATGTCCATTGTGTCCATTGAACATGTCCATTGAACATTGAAAATGGACAAATTGTCTCCTTTTTGTCCATTGGTGTACAGTGGACAAAAATACCAAATTGTCATGATGAGTGGAGTGTCTTATTGACGTCCAATGGACTTGCATTAGACGTGCATTAGACATTTTCTTATTGATGGACACAATAGACACAATTACAAATCTTATGACCCTTTTGCCGAAAAACTTTCAGTCAGGGACCACAATTTAACGAGGTGTTCCGGTGTGGAACTGAAAGCTGTAGAATAAGAATAGAATGAATTTTCGAGCTGCCTCATTGCTCAAATACCCCAAATACCAAACTCCGTTGAATATTTGAATAATAGCATACTCCGTGATTTGTTGACTGAAGCCTCGGAGAATAAAAATAGAGCAGAAATTCCAGTTTCAATCGATTCAGCGTCCAAAAAATTGAAGAGTAACCATTGAGTGAAATCATAACATGGGAATGACTCAAAATACTGCTCACCGCCCCTAGTAGTGTCTCCAACTTTTCCCTTTTAAACCAACTCTGCCCTCAATTGTCATCCAACTTTTTTCCTCTCTCCTCTTTCAACTCCCTCCCTCTTACGCCATTGCTTGAGGTGCCATCCCTCCCGAAGCGAAAATCTACGACAATGCTTCTGATGAGAGGAGGGTGATCATCCTTGCCACCAGTGACAATCTCACCATCCTAGCCGAGAACTCTGGCTGGTTCCTTGATGGTACCTTAAAGTCCTCCCCCATCTTTTCTACCATACCACATCCTTCATGCTGAGCTCCCGTCCCTCACTGATGATCGATCCTGGTGTTTTTCCACCGTCTACATCCTCCACAGTCCACACCCGCAAGGACTCCGCCAGTCCGCCATCTGGAGGCTTTCCAATCTCTTGCCTACAACTGCCCCATCCTCGCTCCCCAGTCCCCAAGTAGTGATGATGGTGGACTTTGAGCAGGCCTCCGCTCCTCCCTCTCCTCGAACCTTTCCTATATTCGCCATAGTATGTTATGAAGTGGTTTCAGCGGTATGCTGTGACAAAGAGTACTGTTCACGTCATGAAATGTAGTGAAGTGATGTCAGCGTAGAGTGGTGTATACGTAATGGAATATCATTACGTAGTGTCAGCGGTATGCTGCAACGTCATGGAATGTTATAAATTGGTGTCAGACTGTCAGCGTTATGCAGTGAAGTCATGGGATGTTATGAAGTGGTGTCAGCAGTGCGCTGTGACGTATTGTACTGTTATGTCATGGNAGTGGTGTCAGCGGTATGCTGTGACGTATAGTACTGTTTACGTCATGGAATGTTATAAAGTGGTGTCAGCGGTATGCTGTGACGTATAGAACTGTTTACGTCATGGAATGTTATAAAGTGGTGTCAGCGGTATGCTGTGACGTATAGTACTGTTCATGGAATGTAAGATATTGTGCTCCGGATCACAAATACAGTAACGATTATCAATCGATCATCCTTTTCACATTCCCGTCAAGTTCCCTCTGCACTGTAGTTGTGTGTCTGTGACATAAAAACGATGAAGTTTCACCGTCGTTATAGGGGCTGGCTGGAAATTGGGACTAACGAATTCCAACTGGGTCCGTTTCTCAAACAATGATTCTCAGAATGATGATCAATCAGAGTAATGTGTTTTCATGGCATGGAATATTACTGCACACAGAAGGGTCGTTTCACTATCTGATTTATCTTTCAATTAAATCGGGCACTCTTCTTAGGAGCACAGTGATACTGGGTACACTCTTTGATTTGGGAACTAAAGATACAAATTGTCGAGTTGGGAGCAGTCGATACTACTTCTTGAATTGGGAGCTTGAGAATNGATGAAACTCTCGATTCAGAGTGTGCAGAACCATCGTACAAATGATATCCAACCATATTTTGACGGAAATTTGCATTAATTATGGCTAGAAACCGAAATGTCTCAAATTGTCGCAACTGTTTCCATTTTTGTGAGACAAAATTCCCGAAAGTGGATGCAGCTTGTACGGGCCGTCACATGGCCAAATTGGCTCAAAAAGTTGCTCACATGTCTTCTAGAGTGTACAACAACTGATTAAAAGTGTTTTTGAACCGATCTGGGTATTTTAAAATTTGGGCCTTTTGGGCCCGTTTTGGGCCCCTACGGACCCCACGATGGCCATTATGGATGAAACTCTCGACTCAAATTGCGCAGAACTATTGTAAAAATCATATGCAGCCATAGTTTGGCGACAGTTTGCATAAATTTTGGCTAGAAATCGAAAAGTCTCAAATTGTCTCACCTGCTTCAACTTTTGTGAGACAAAATTCCCGAAAGTGGAAGCAGCTTGTATAGAGTTTTTCATGGCCAAATAAGCTGAAGAAGTAGCGAGAATGTCTTCTAGAGTGAATATAAAGTGATTAGAAGTGTTTTTGAATCGATTTGACCATTTCAAAATTTGGGCCATATGGGCCCTTTTTGGCCCCCACGGACCCCAAGATGGCCATGCTGGGTGACAGAATGGGCTGTGACGCTATATCTGATAAGGCACTCGATTAACACTGTTTTTTGGCAGATTTGACCACATCATACTTTGTCTCATCCTGTTTCCAATTTGGGGAATCATCTACAGTTCGCTTCATTACTAGCAAATTGTTTCTGTGCAAAGTATCCGAAGTAAGCTGCGCGCAGCACGTACGCACGCGTACGAACGTACGTATATTCGTTACTGTACTTACGTGAAAGACGAATGTTGCAAATCGCCTCTGACATCACAGTTTCTACGGAAATTCTCGTCCATTATTATACAGGGAGCTGATGAAACATCCCCCTTCTACACGCTCCGCAGCCCACACGTGCAGTTGTAAGTCAGCGGTTACCGTAGCAACGGACTATAAAATGGCGACTCCACACGTGCAGGTCTCACTTCGCTCAAAAACAATTCGTTTACGCTTGTTTTCCAGCAATCTTTTCGTTTTACACGACAAATCATCAAACGATGTCTACTCGATGTCAAACACCGATTATCCCTGAAGGACTACCCGACCTTCTACATGACTTTGTCATTCATGTCCTTCGCCTTCTGCCGGACAACCTTGTCGATTGTGCCGTAGGGTACTTCGTCGAGCTACAAAGACAAGAAAAGGTAGCAGGTCAACAGTCTTTCCAAGTCGGGGAAAGTAATGCTGTGTCGTATCCAGATGTTTCTAGCACTAAAAAAAGCGAGAAACCTATGATACAGAATGAGAATACGACCACCAATTCTCACGATCCCATCTCCGATGACCAAGTCATGAATGTGAACAAGAATGAGGGTGAGTGAAAACTTCCAACTCAAACGGAAACTGCTTGTTTTTACAATGATAGCGGTTCCTACCAGAATTTGCTCATTGAATCGATGTGATTCTGAGCATGTTTTGTCTGAAGTGATATGAGAGTTGCATAAATCAGTTACCTTGAACTCTTATCCTAAACTTCACTTGTATCCTCAGATAAAAATCTGGGCAGCAATAAGAACGAGAAAACAGCAAACCAGATGAATGAAAATTCGACCACCGATCCTCAACGGCCAAATGACGGAATCAAGAATGTTCATGAGAGTACTGAGGGTGAGTTAGCATAGTATGAGCTTTGAACTCAAACTGAGTGTTTCTACTTCTAGTTCAGATTTATAGAGGCTTCTTTCCGGAAGATGCTCATTAATCCGATGTTATTGTATTAGCAATAGCATGTTTTGTCCGAAGGCACCTTCGATCCTAACTTCTGACATATCCTCAGATAACAATCTGGATGGTTTTAACAGCAATAAAAACCAGAAACCAGAATTACAGAAGAATGAAAATTCTACCACCTTTCCTCAAGAACCCGTATCCGACGACCAAGTCAAGAATATCAACAAGAATGAGGGTACCGGTAAGTTCACATAAATAATTATTGACCCTATGTAAGCATACTTTCTCTGTTCATTGTTTTTACAGAGCAGATGTCATCATCCCCAACTTAACGAATAGGACTATCCCCAGGAATTGACGAGAACATCAACAATACAGATGATGTTCTACCAGAGGTCGAACCGTCCACTCCCGCTCAAAAGGTCGGGACTGAAGATTCCTATGAAGAGAAACCGAATAAGACTTCCTCGTTGCAAAAGTCGACAAGCACGTCTTCGGTGAAGAGTACTTCCTCCGTGAAAAGTGCAGCCTCAGTGAAAAGCAATGCTTCAGTTAAAAGCAATGCTTCAGTGAAAAGCAATGCTTCAGTGAAAAGCAATGCTTCAGTGAAAAGCAATGCTTCGATGAAAAGTGCAGCCTCAGTGAAAAGCAATACATCAGTAAAGAGCAATGCTTCAGTAAAAAGCAATGTTTCAGTGAAAAGCAATGCTTCAGTGAAAAGCAATGCTTCAGTGAACAGCAATGCTTCGATGAAAAGTGTTGCATCAGTGAAAAGCAATGCTTCGATGAAAAGCAATGCCTCAGCTAAAAGCAATGGTGGTACAACAGAGACACGCACTACAACAGTGAGAAGTGCTGCTCCCGTGAGAAGCAGTACGTCCTTGAGAAGTGCTTCGTCTGCCAGAAACGCGGGCCCAGTGGAAAGTGCAACCTCCCTAACCAGTTCCCCCTCCCTTGGGAGAGCAACTGCAATGAGAGAAGCTGCCTCATTGAGAAGTGCAGCACCGGGCCGGAGAGCCGGAGCATCAGGAAGTTCCACATCACTCAGAAGTGCGACATCGGCAAGACCCGGACGAGGCATGTCAAGAGTAAGTGGGGCATCACTGAGGAGCAATATGCTGCCAGTAACAGAAGAGGAAGCCGAACATGTTCCAGTCGAGAGAAGTCCATCTGCAACGACTCTGAGTTCATGGGGAAGCAATAGCTCCGCAAGCAGCATCCGTTCGGTGAAATCAGTAATAGAAGCAGCGCAAGAGTTCCTTGCAAATGAAGAAGATGGAATTCCACACGTTTCATCCGAAACCTCAACCATTAAAGCTCTGGAAGAAGATTTGATGGCCGACCTCCTGGACTTGCAGGCCGAGGAAGAATCTGCCGCTATCACTATGAATAAGGAACAGTGTACCATCCCAGATGAAGATACTGGAGTCAAGAGAGAAACGTCCAGAACTTCACTCAAATCTTCTCAATCTAGAAGATCTGTTACAGACGAACCGGGTGCCACTAAAGATGAAGATACTGGAGTCAGAAGAGAAACATCCAGAACTTCACTCAAATCTTCTAAATCTAGAAGATCAGTCACAGATGAAACTGGTGCCACCACGGAAGAAGTTACTGGAGTCGAGAGAGAAACATCCAGAACTTCACTCAAATCTTCTAAATCTAGAAGATCAGTCACAGACGAACCAGGTGCAACCACTGATGAAGATACTGGAGTCAAGAGAGAAACATCCAGAACTTCACTCAAATCTTCTAAATCTAGAAGATCGGTCACAGACGAAACTGGTGCCACCCCAGATGAAGATACTGGAGTCAAGAGAGAAACATCCAGAACTTCACTCAAATCTTCTAAGTCTAGAAGATCAGTCACAGACGAAACTTGTGCTACCACAGATGAAGATACTGGAGTCAGAAGAGAAACATCCAGAACTTCACTCAAATCTTCTAAATCTAGAAGATCAGTCACAGACGAAACCGGTGCCACCACAGATGAAGATACTGGAGTCAAGAGAGAAACATCCAAAACTTCACTCAAATCTTCTAAATCTAGAAGATCAGTCACAGACGAAACTGGTGCCCCAGGACACAAAATCAACTAAATCGTGGAGATTCGTCGCCTGAGACGAAAACAGAGGAATTTACAATGGAGAATTTACAACAATGAAGAATTTACTACAATGAGAGGAATTTACATATGAGGAATTTACAAAAAGCCTTCGGATGTCCTCCCCGACGGAGCATGCGGACCAATCGCAGTTTTACTTTATTACAAAAGACTCTAGAGCAAAGAGATTTTACCGAGATTTTACAGCGATTTTACAGCGATTTTAATAAAGCGATTATACAGCGATTTTTATGTAATTGTATTTCCCAGCTATTTTATTGATTGTATGTATTTCATCACTTTTTCATTTTGATTATCTTTGTATATTGCATTATTCCTTATTTACATGGTTACTAGTTCAATCATCGTCTTTCATTAGAATTAAAACTGATCTGATCATGGTTCAATTAAATTCGAAGAGACACCTGAAATGACATTTGATAAAATCAGCGAAATAACTATGTTCGGTTCCACTAAAACTACAAACTAGAACTGTTCTAGTAGAACAAGAAATTACGTCACTAAAATTCAGCTATCAAATTTTCGTTTACAAGCCCTTGAGAATCAAAACTCATCTACACGTCACTGGAATACGAATTTCACTAGAATTACTCTGCATTTTGGATATGTTTACCGTAAGTCTGTCAGAACTCAGAGTCAGCTATGTGAGTAATCAATCATTCATGGAATAGCTGTTAGCAGTTCAATGCTAATTCAATTTACTTTAAAATAAGTATTTTAGTACGGGTATCGCTTGCAAACTCATGATAACCGAAGAATGGTCAGCGACTTAACCACTTCATTCGCACAATCTGCCCAAGGGATGCATCTACAGTCTACAATCTACATGTAATGGCACGTCAACTCAATTTAATTCTGTCCCACTTTATAAACTTACACAATTCTAGTATTGTACTCACAGTGCTACACATTTTCATTTGAGGGGAGAAGAGAGGTGAAAAACGCAAACACCACATTCCGTATGATAGCAAATGCTGACATTTGACGGCCTTCGGCTCCAACTTCGCCCGATTCATCCTGATTCCTGAAACAAGAATAAGCTTCTTTAGAATATCTAATCGGGACATGATTGATTATGGAAAGCCATATAAATACTGAACTCCAAATTACCTATTGAAAACTTGGGGTAGTGAAATCAGGCCAGTCTGGTAGAGGTATAAGTAAAACAGCATAACACCCATGAAACAGAATTTGGCTGGACTAGCGTAGTTCCATGCTAGTGCCATGAGGAACAGTGACCTGAAACATGTGTTGCTCACCAACAATTCACGCTTGAAACCCATTCTGTGACAATGATGACATTGAGCGTCACCGACCTTATGATGATGTAGAAAACGTCGAGTAAATCGTGTTGCTCAGCAGGTTGCTGCGGTTGCTGTGGCGGAGGTTGCTCTGGCACTTCGGGCACGTGTTCCACATCCTCGTCACCCTCGTCTTCTCTATCAGGCGACTCTGTCCTCAGGGTTGCTTGTGTCAGGTAGTGCTGGCTGTCAGCCTGGAGTTGCTGGTGCCACATGTGGAGTTGGCTCATGTGTGCGCTCCATCGTGGGTTACCACCTGGTATCTGTATGGCTTGTCGAGGCATCGCCGCGGTCTGATCTCGGCCGGTAGAAGCTCTCCCAGCCGACCCCAGGCTGAAAGTAGGTTTGAATGAGACATGATACAGATATTGACTGGTCAATGGAGTTAAACTATCTAATGGAGTTAAACTATCTAAGTCACTAGCATAATTTTACGTTTCTACATGATATACGTGTCCTTCATAAAACAGCTCATTTTCATTGGTTGACACAACACGTTGAACATGTCACTGGACGATTAACGCGCGCGAGCGCCGCGCACATAACATTCCCGGGATGACATTTTAGCTTGACCCATTTGGAATTATGAGAAACTAGCGATAGCCAGAAGATAAATCTACCAAACACGCTATCAAAACAGGATGTTCAATTAGAAACATCCGATGGACCAGACAGCAAGTCAAGCTTAGTCTCAATGAACCGACAGAAGAAGTTACCAGATGAACGTTCATTTTCAACACCGGTCATTGAAAACTATCTGAAATCTGCCAAGTGCCCACTGTCAGGTTTCCGCAGGGATCAGGGATGTTAGGTTTGTCATCACGTTGGCAGATAACAGATTTAGAAAATGAACCGGGCCAGCTCTCCGGTTGTCACTAGCCCAACACTCCTTCATAATATCCACGAGATATCACACTGCTTATGATGTTAAGAAGACAGGAATTAACGTTCTCATGGTTAATGTAACCTGAGTAGAGGACAGGTAATTAACAAGTCTTCGGGTATGACTTCTGGTGTCATGTTTTGACACCCTTGATTAAAAATCACCCTTTGCCGCAGTTACAGTCTGTTAACAAAAGATTCCCTTTATAATTTGTTCGGCGCCTTCTTACCACGGTATTTGATGTTTTTTGGATTTACAATCCGCATCGAATTTTATCCTGATCAGTAGTGAAGATGGCCTCATTGTTTCAAATCGGAATTCGAAACCACTGCGTCTCAATAATGCAATTGTCGTAGCAATGAAATCTAATTTCACGGAGAAAAGTAGCTCTCCTCATTAATTATCCCCCTCAATTTGAGATTATTTCTGACTTTGTTATCCTTGTGGATGGTTGACGCGACAACGAACCTCATGATGGCTGAAGCTGAGGAGGGAGGACCCACGGACAAAGCAGCAGAGAAGGCAGTCTTCACTTCGGATGAGATAATTGATGAGATATGTAGAAAGAGGAGCTGGAAGTTCAACATCTACGTGTTGTGCTTAATTACAACATGGATTTATTTCCCTCCTATCGTCTATCTCACTTCCTTTGCAGGTAACTTCGGAAACTTTTCCATGAATTGTTGGTTTTTATAGGATAGATGATATCACACAATTATTGGTAAGAGCAAGTCCGTCTTGATATATGTACATATTTCTCAGGAATCAACCCCGATATGACTGAGAAAGGAGACACGTGGACATGTCTCACTGAAAAGTGCGAGGATTTGGCGAGCAGCTGGAATCAGTCAAAACTACACGAGATACCGTGTTCAACCAGGGAAAATGCCGATGGCGAAGTCGAGTTTCTCCTAGACAGCAGTGATTTCCAGTGGAATGTTGAGAGGACGTCATTCTCCATAGACTTTGACTTGTACTGTCCGCTTGGAGGTAGAAGCGGAGCCGGTACTCTCCTTTCCTCCATCTACTTTGCAGGTGCCCTGGCAGCACTCGTTACAGGTAGCATGATATTCGACAACATAGGACGCAAACGATCAGCCATGATAGGAACGGTGATAATGATCCCAGTTACTTTTATCGGTACATTCTGTCACAACTACTACTTTCTCTTTGCGATCAGATTCATGCAGGGATACAGCGGATTCCTAATGGGTACTCCTATGTTCATATTGGTACAGGAAACCTTACCAACCCACTTGAGGAACTTCTCTAACTGTCTGTTTGAGGTTTTCTGGGCACTCGGCTATGCTGTGGTGTCTGGGATTGGCTACTTTATCCATGATTGGAACTACATGTTCCTAGCCGCCTCCATCGTGGCTCTCATTGCAACTCTGCCAGTTTTCCTATGTGTGGAATCGCCTCGTTTCCACCTCATGAAGAATGATGCTGCTGCCGCGAAGGAATCCCTCAAGTTCTTGATGTCTCTCAACGACATGGACTTGAACATTGATGATATCCGCATTGAGGATGAAAACAAGACCAATGAGAGGACTCAATCATATCTTCAACAACTGAAGGAGATGATCCAATACCCGGGCCTTGCATTGGAGACAGCACTGCAGATGTTCCTCTGGTTTTCAACAGCCATGGCTTTCTACGGATTCAACTTTGGATGGGGCGCGATAATCCCTGACTTGTATATAGGCTATCTTATGGCCATGGTAGGCGAATTAATCGCTTACACTGGGCTTGCAGCACTGATTGTCTTTATCGGGCGAAGAGCATCCATGCAAATAACGTTTGGTGGAGCTGCGATATCCTACCTTGTAGCTCTCCGAGACTTGGACCTGAACGAATCTGGAACATGGTCAGTGGAAGGCATTGCCTGCCTCTTTGGGGTGGTCTTTGTTTCAGGAGCTTTTTCTGGAGTGTACTTATGGAGTGGCGAACTGGCACCGACTTCACACCGTGGTCTCGTGTTTGGAGCCTCCTCCAGTGCTGCAAGAGTTGGTTCATTTTTGGGACCGTTCATCTTCCTGAATCTCAAACAAGTTGTTCCCAGGGAAGTGCCCCTAGTAGGGATGGCAGTGTTGATGGTGCTTTGCCTTTGTGCCACTTTCCTCCTACCAGATACAGGAGATAATGCTGTGCCCCTTACTGGTCAAGATGTTTTGGAAAGAAGAAAAAAAGGAACCAGTGTTGTTTGCTAAAGCAGTACTCTTGTCTCATGATGATTCAACTTGATTATTTAACCTGATTTCTAAGTTTTGACATCAAAATAATTATTGGATTTATGTACCAATGTAAACAATAAAAATATTCTTTAAACTCTTCAACCAAATCATCTGTTCAACCTGATTACAAACAATTATTTTTGCAACTGTTCAGTTTGCCGTCATAATGTCAAATGTGAAGGTTAGATTATAGGTACAACTGAATGACAAGAAACAAACCTTGATCTAGACATTGATGAAGGGACAGGCTGCGCATCACTGACAGGCTCCATCATAGACTGTGTGTATACAAAGTGTATTATTGGCTTGTACTCATACTGAAATAAGAAGTTCGATTACCGTAAGACAATTTTCGAACGCAATAACTGAGACAACGATTTGGTAAATAGTGATGAGTAATAGCCGTCTCAGGAGTTGGGAATTATATTGGACCCAGGAATCATATATTCTCTTTTAGAAAATGATGTTTCTGAGTAGGGGTTAGGACTGTAGTTAGAGGAAGGGAGGGGGAAGCGTTACAATTGGGTCAGGAAAATAATAAGGGTCAGAATCATATCAGTTATGCAAGGAAAGATATAAGATGATATTGGATAACCCTCACAAAGCAGATTTGTCATTTGACAATAAGGTGAAGTCAGTTCTGTAATCTGCTTACACTGTTACTTACCATCTGGAACAATTCTTCTAGTGCAGTCTTGTCTTGCAGCAGTTTTCCAGCCAGGATAAGTCTTTGCTTGTCTTCTGTCTGAAAAAGACATTGACTAGTCAACATCTTGAAAATAACAAATTCTTAGAAGTCAGATATATTGAAAAATATCAGATAATACATAGACGGGAAAATAAACTTTTCAGCTATCCATAGAATCAATTGGCTTGAGTCAAAATAAAAATTCAATACCTAACACAATATTGATAAGCTGAAATGATACAACTGCTAAGCATGAATACTTACAGGATTGCCAGGATACAGCTGTGATAGATGTTGCTTCAAATTAGCAACAGTCCACTGAGGTTTACATTCTATTTCCAAATCTCTGACTTTCTGATCTGGAGTGCGAATGATAACACTAGTTATACCTCCATCATCAACAGCACCAGCACCATCCATCACCTGAACTAAAGTCTCTTTATAATCATATTAAATAAATCTTATGAAACCAAATCCTCTAATTAAGTCATATTATATGCACTCAGTACAAACAGACATATAGGTCTGTCAATAGTGTCTGGAATAGTGCTAATGATGTTAAAAATTGGATCAATCTTTAAACCATACAGAAAATAGATAGTAATTATTACAGTACTATTTAGGTAACCATATAATGAGTGATGAGTCAAGCCC
The DNA here is from genome assembly GCA_946803715.1 of Beroe ovata. Classification (NCBI taxonomy): domain Eukaryota; kingdom Metazoa; phylum Ctenophora; class Nuda; order Beroida; family Beroidae; genus Beroe; species Beroe ovata. Next base: position 599,646 of record CAMPET010000003.1, on the reverse strand, counting down.
AGACAATATCAATGACCTTTCTCTCATGACCATTCATGACCATTCTCCATGACCATTCTCCATGATAGAGCCAAGAGTCTCCATGTAAGCCTCAGAGCATAGCACGGCAAAGACTGAGAAGGAGAATGAAAAGCTCTGGGGGTGGCTTAGGTAGATGGAAGAAGGAAGTAAGGTTTTTCATTGCACTCTCAGTGCCAAAGTGGCCTTTATAGATCCCTTCCATGAGCTTTAATGGTTAAGAGCCAATCAAATAGTTGCTCACCTGCACTTGGAGCATGCCCCTTGTGATCAGGTGTTAATGTCAACTAGGGGGGTTGGCTAGGGTAAACTAGCTATTATTGCTCAAGAACTTCTGAGGCACACTTAAGGGGGCTGCTAGCAACTGCAATTGAGGAGAACCAACCATTGGTGAATTAATAGCTCTCTGTTATATTAGCCAATCATTTCCAGATTCACTAAATTCATCTGTTCAGTAATTTCACTGCTCAAATAACAAGGGTCTATAATAGTCGGCTTTTATTATTATCATATATCCTTAATTCTGATGTATTTGGCGCATTTGCAGTTTTGAGTCAATCGATGATATACCTTGCTGAGAATTTCGTTGTGCATACGCAAGCAAATTTGCCGTTCATTATGCTAAAGACCGCTGAGGCAAGCCGCAAAGCTCAGAAGCAGCTTTCGCAATTAACTGTCTAAGAAGTTAACGAACTTAATATTATTTGAATTGACTTATGAATTGACTTATAACTAACTAGAAAACCCGTCGGTTGGATCCGATGCTACGNTGCCTGGCTTCAGGCTTGAATTGCCGGATGTTATCTGTCCACTGCTTCTTGCGCGCGGCGCGTACAAGAAACATAAACAGTGGCTTGGACAGATAACATCCGGCAAGGTTTGGATATGATGACGCCCGCCGCGATCCGCGAACAGTTTGTGGCGCGCGCGCTTAACTTAATGAAATTCTCGACAGGGGCTATCATCGATGATCGACAGCCTTGTCAGATTTTATCTGACCTCAGTTTCTCGCGCGCGGCGCGCGCGCCTTCATCGAAACTGTTTCGGCCTTCGATGAAGGCGCGCGAGAAACAGGTCAGGTAACATCTGACAACGACAGCCAATGATGAATGATAGACTGTGCACACGTTGCGCGCCCCTGTTCTACTCAGTGAATTCTGAAAAGTCGTAGAAAGGACGGAGACGCGCAGTGCAGCGCGCGCGGAGTATTTGGGTCACGCAGCGCGGGAACATGATAGACCATCACCATGCAATATGCATGATCTCAACATGGCCATGTTGAGATCAGAATTTGCTTTCGCGCGCGCTGCACATTATTGCATTTTGCATTGCATTGCCCGACAACATCTTCGAAGGCCGCGCCGAATAAACTTGAAACTGCTTTAGCTGTTAGCCTTCGCGTCGAACTCGATGACTCAGAACGTCGAAATTGAATTTCTCGACAGGGTCTATCAGTATCATCGATCGACAACAATGAACAAGATGTAATTGTATCACTCAGAGCCCAGAGGGAATATGGAATGAATTATTATTAAAATTAGATTTAAACGAACTGCATTCGCAATTTTAATTGACATTTGACACTGCATTGACTTAAAATTGTTAAGTCGCGTAACGATCATTCACATTGATCGTTACGCGACTTAACAATCCCGTCGATCAACAATTAATATTGAAATTTGAATACTAGGCGCGTCACTGGTGACAAATCGCAATTGCAATTGCAAATGACTTAGGGTATTGCTCCTCACGCAAGTGTACAGCATAGTAATGATCGATCATCCATGCTCACAAAGGTTTTCTCATGTTGCTCAACATGTACAGTCCCTCTGGGATTTCCTTGACGGCGTTGCCGTTCAGCCACAACTCCTCGAGGTGGGGAAGAGCACTCAGACTCTTGGGGAGAGCCACCAACTTGTTATCGTTTAGTTGTAATACTCTGCGTAATTAAATTTAAAATGAGAGTAAACGACAATTAACAGTAGAACTAGAAATGAACAGATTTGAGTCATAAAACAAGCATCCAAAAGTTGAGTTCTTGGATCTGCCTCCTAGAACTAGGAGCAAAGACTTTTATAAGTGCTTCATTGACATTTGAATCGTGAATTTAAACCTCAAGTTTGAGCACTTCGCTAAGCTGGGTGGCAAGCTCGTCAGACGATTTCTACTCAGCGACAGTTCTGCAAGAGCGACTAGCTCTCCAATTTTCTTATCCAGCTCCAACATTCGGTTGTCTGATTGGTGAAAGCGAGACTCAGGAATTGATCAAGAGTCTTGATCTTATCCACAATATACTTTTACTCAAGGGATATATCAAAGAGAGAGTCTCCTGTTGCCAAATGGTAGAAAAATACTCACTACTGAGCCAAAGTGTCTTCAAGGAAGTCAGTTCAAAGATTGAATCTGGCAATTCCATCAACTCATTATCATTGAGCCAGGCTTCTTTCAATGTCTTCAGGTCTCCGATGTTCTTCGGCAAAAACTTGATCCTGTGTTATAGTGAATAATAATATCAAATCTCACGAAATCTCAAGAAAGTATAACAAGAAGTGCAATTTTTATGTGAAATTGGTACTATTTTGAGTCAACTACTAATACTATTTAGCTTCCATATCACAGCCAAGAAAGCATACTCTCAACTTTGAATAAGAAACTTCCTCAATACCCGAGGACTTGACACTGAATTATCCAGAACTACCTGTTCCTCCCCATTCCAAGATAGGATAGTTTGGGAATCCGACAGAGAGCAGTGGATAAGAACTCTATCTCATTGCCGTGCGCGTACAGCCCCTCTAACGAGTCACAGTGTTCCAAGGTGGGTGGTATACCGGTGAGGTTGTTGTAGTTTACCCACAGTGACTTCAACTTCTTTAGTTCGCCTGCGGTTTACAAACTCGAGAACATGGCAGTTATTGATAACTGTGGTGACTCGACTTGCCCTAGTTCATAAGTAGGAGTTTTTCATGAAGGACATTTACCACGGTAAACCTCCCTCAAAACAACATGTGCACATACATCATCAAATCAGATTATGTTGACCACACCCATGTGTGCCACTTACCCAATGATCGAGGTAGGGTGGTGAGGAAGTTACCGGACAGCCACAACTCCTCCAGTGAGGTGAGACAGCTCACCTCTGGTGGGAGCTCCGTGAGCCGACAAGAACTGGCATCCAGTTTTCGGAGGTGTCGTAGTGTGAATATGGTGGGTGGAATTGTTTTGAGGGGGTTCCCTTTGCCGTAGTATCCCAGATGGAGCTCCATCAGGTTTGGCATCCTATCGAACCTAGGGAGGAAACNAGAGTAGGCTGTACTATCTTCATGGTGGATGTAGTTGAATAGTTATTGCATTATATCCTTAGAACAGTGCAATGCAGAGTGAAATGCCTATCACACAATGAGTGCCCTGGGACTATGGTGAAAGATGAACTCTCACATGCCCACAACTATCAGTAATTCCTTCTTCTAATCATTACTGATGGTAATAGCAAATAACCCAGTTGAAGGTACTTAAATACTAACATATAAAATAGTAGGGAACAAAGTAAAACTGACAACAAGACTATGAGGAGGGTCACTTTACTTGGTGAAGCATCAGATCATTGCAAAGACTTGATTATCCAATGCTATTTTTCTGTGATTTTTCGAAAGAAGGGAAACGCCAGATATAATGCGCGGCGTTCCCTGTCAGTAAAACAGTCATAACTCTTCATCTATTGCTTTAATTTCATCAGTTTTTGCATCATTGTAATCATCAAATTTAGAGCTTTCATATGATGTATAATATGAAATAAGTCATTTGAAAAAATTTTCGTCGATTTTCAGGACGCGCGCCGCAAAAAATCTACTCCCAAATTTTGGGAGTAGATTTTCACCATATTCCATAGACCCTGTCTGAGAATAAGTTTGCGCCGCGCGCAAACTTATTCTCAGACTGAGCGCGAGCCGCGCCGCCGTACCATTTTCTCCAGACCCTTGCTGACGCAGTGACGCAAGCCGCTTCGCGGCTTGCATCAGCGGTCTGGCATCGCCCGACAAGCGCGAATTGCGAAACGAAATTCTCGACAGGGTCTGTCATCGCCGGACAACAAAATGTAATTGTATTTGTAAGAGAGAATATGGAATGAATTAAAATCAAATTATACGAACTCAAACTGCACTCGCAATTTTAATTGACACTGCATTGACTTAAAATTGTTATCGAATTAACCGGACGCGTAACCAGTATGAGTAACGAGCAACAATTATATTGAATACTAATAATAGACGCGTCACCGGTGACAAATCGGATCGCAATTGCATAATTGCAAATGAATTAGAGTATTGCTCCTCACGCAAGTGTACAGCATGATAGTATTAGTATTGATCGATTATCAATGCTCACAAAGGTTTTCTCATGTTGCTCAACATGTACAGTCCCTCTGGGATTTCCTTGACGGCGTTGCCGTTCAGCCACAACTCCTCGAGGTGGGGAAGAGCACTCAGACTCTTGGGGAGAGCCACCAACTTGTTATCGTTTAGTTGTAATACTCTGCGTAATTAAATTTAAAATGAGAGTAAACGACAATTAACAGTAGAACTAGAAATGAACAGATTTGAGTCATAAAACAAGCATCCAAAAGTTGAGTTCTTGGATCTGCCTCCTAGAACTAGGAGCAAAGACTTTTATAAGTGCTTCATTGACATTTGAATCGTGAATTTAAACCTCAAGTTTGAGCACTTCGCTAAGCTGGGTGGCAAGCTCGTCAGACGATTTCTACTCAGCGACAGTTCTGCAAGAGCGACTAGCTCTCCAATTTTCTTATCCAGCTCCAACATTCGGTTGTCTGATTGGTGAAAGCGAGACTCAGGAATTGATCAAGAGTCTTGATCTTATCCACAATATACTTTTACTCAAGGGATATATCAAAGAGAGAGTCTCCTGTTGCCAAATGGTAGAAAAATACTCACTACTGAGCCAAAGTGTCTTCAAGGAAGTCAGTTCAAAGATTGAATCTGGCAATTCCATCAACTCATTATCATTGAGCCAGGCTTCTTTCAATGTCTTCAGGTCTCCGATGTTCTTCGGCAAAAACTTGATCCTGTGTTATAGTGAATAATAATATCAAATCTCACGAAATCTCAAGAAAGTATAACAAGAAGTGCAATTTTTATGTGAAATTGGTACTATTTTAAGTCAGCTACTATTTTGGGTCAACTACTATTTAGCTTCCATATCACAGCCAAGAAGGCATACTCTCAACTTTGAATAAGAAACTTCCTCAATACCCGAGGACTTGACACTGAATTATCCAGAACTACCTGTTCCTCCCCATCCCAAGATAGGATAGTTTAGGAATCCGACAGAGAGCAGTCGATAAGAACTCTATCTCATTGCCGTGCGCATACAGCCCCTCTAACGAGTCACAGTGTTCCAAGGTGGGGGGTATACCGGTGAGGTTGTTGTAGTTTACCCACAGTGACTTCAACTTCTTTAGTTCGCCTGCATTTTTTATATAGGTACTCGAGAACATGGCAGTTATTGATAACTCTGGTGACTCGACTTGCCCTAGTTCATAAGTAGGAGTTTTTCACGAAGGACATTTACTACGGTAAACCTCCCTTAGAACAACATGTGCACATACATCATCAAATCAGATCATGTTGACCACGCCCATGTGTGCCACTCACCCAATGATCGAGGTAGGGTGGTGAGGAAGTTACCGGACAGCCACAACTCCTCCAGTGAGGTGAGACAGCTCACCTCTGGTGGGAGCTCCGTGAGCCGACAGGAACTGGCATCCAGTTTTCGGAGGTGTCGTAGTGTGAATATGGTGGGTGGAATTGTTTTGAGGGGGTTCCCTTTGCCGTAGTATCCCAGATGCAGCTCCATCAGGTTTGGCATCCTATCGAACCTAGGGAGGAAACAGAGTAACTGAGTTACTCACCATGGGGACCGTAAAGCGAACATCGCCAGTAGGAAATAACACCTCTATTTTTGGTATTATTCATGTACAGGGTTAAAATCGACTGTCTGGTTTTGATTATAAAACAGGGGTTCCCACCTGTTAGGTAAAGTATTCCTGCCGCGGGGCACAATGTTCCCCTCCTTGTCCCTAATCTCCCCCTCATCATCACTCATGAGCTCCACCTCGATCCACTCTTCCTCCTCCCCTCCCTCTTCCTCCCCTCCCTCTTCCTCCCCTCCCTCCTTGTCACTGCTGCTGTCACTGCTGCTGTCACTGCTTGATTTGCTGCTCTTGGAATCACTCCTCTTATCATCACCCCCATCCTCTTGCTGTGGAGTAAAATATCTGCAGTGATTGGGAGAGTGTAATGTATAACTGTGAACTTTGTATAATGTAAATTTTCATAGATTCGTCATAAATCTAACTTTAAAAGTGTCCTTAATCAACTGTCTGTCAACTTTGCTTTAAAATACGTAGAGCAATGCTCCTTTTTACACATATTATTTTCTCCAGCTTGAATAGACTACTAAGTATCAGTCATGGAAATATTACGCAACTCGCATCACCATGCGAAGCATGGGTTAAATTCTGGATCCCACAGTATAATGGACCGGTGTAAAATCGGTTATTTACTGCGAGGGTAGGATGAAAAGGGCGGTAAACGCACGCCAATTAGTTTTAAGACAAACGTTTTCATAAGCAATTTCATTGGTGTAGGTAAATATTGACCATCGATTGTAAATATTTTAGAATGCAGCAGCAGTAGGTGAAAGGGATGCACTCAATGGAATTTACAGAAGAAATTAACTTTGCATATGCTATTTTAAATTACCTACTTTAATAGGATGTCTTCCATCTTCGTTTCACTCACATGAAACTCACACTAGTTTTAGTTTGAGCTAGTTTTAGTTTAATATAAAGAGGTTATTTGAATTTCCAGATATTACCAGATTACCTTCTGTGTTGTATCCTTATCTTCTTCAAACACTTCCTCCTCAGCATCTCCATCAACACCAGTTTCCTCTTCAAACTCACTGATATTGACCGTTTCTGAAATAGAAGCCCAGGTCAAGTCTCTATTTGAAATCATAACTAGAGTCTAGAAAGCTGCAACCAGGATCGACAGACAGTGTAATTACTGTAATCGACATGTAATTACTGTAATCGTACCGGCTATGCTCCTTGGCGGAGGTGGTTTGACTGCCGACTCTGGATCAAAATCTTCTACATTCGTATCATTCTCGACAGGAGATTGTTCAGCTTTTCCCATTGACTTCGCCTCTGCATCATCACCAATAATATCATCTACCTTCCCCTCCTCTATTTGATCTTCTTCGACTTTCTCTTCTCCTGATTTCACTTCTTCTGAATGCTCTTCCTTGGCTCCCTGGGGCTTATCTGCACAAAGATCCGTTTCAGAAGTAACATCTTCGGGTATCATATCATCAGGTTTGATCTTGGCAGAACTGCTGGCACTTGTCACTGTTGCTTCAGCTGGTCCAACTTCTTCAACTGCTGAATCTTCCTGAGCTACTGAATCTTCTACAACAGTGTTTCCCTCATCTATTTTTTGATTGGTGTCACCGTCTTCAACAGTCTCGCCTACCTTAGCTGTTCTCTCCAGAACAGTTTCGCTTCCAGCTATGTCTTTCTCAGCTGCATTTTTGTCTTCTGTAGAGCATTTTTCAAGATTTGTGCCTCCTTCTACCATTTCTTCCCCATCATTCCCTCCTATAACAGTCTCTGGAGTTGGTGCATCCTTATCAGAGGTGTCCTGTGTAGTATCTCCAGGTGCGGTGGCTGTGGCAGTGGCATCGACATTATTCACTTCACCGGCCCCCTGCTCAACACCAGAGTCTTCAGCACTCTTTTCAACGTCGCACGTAGATTCCTTCTCAGTGTTCTTCTCAACTTGTTCAGATTCCTCCTCAGAAGGGTGTTCAGCCACTTTTCCCTCAGGCTCCTCAGATTCATCAGCCTTCTCCTCTGTCTCCACCTTTGTACTTTCCTCGTCCAGCTCTCCTACCGCTCCTTCCTCAACTTGTCCTGGGTCAACTCCATCTGAGGATTTCTTTCCACTTGAATTCGATGACTTAGCTGAAGACGATCGTGAAGATTTAGCGTCAGACTGCACATTGTCACTTGATTTTGACGATCTGTCAGCCGCTTCCCCAGCTGTCTCCGACACCTTGACATCTGAACCCTCGATCTCAAAACCATCCTCGGTACTTGCAACATGACAATCGTCGGACGCATCTTTCCCTGATCTTGCGCTAGACGCAGGGGTGCATGCAGAACCACTTCTGTCACTCTGGCGGTCCGAACTCTCTGATTCCCCTGATACAGCTGATTCCTCCCTGAAAGTGACATGTTCCACCAATTCCCCTTCGGAGTCGACTTCATCGTCACTGTCACCGTGAACTTTGGCAACCTGACAACAATTTATCTCGATCGAATTCAAGTTATAAAGAACTTTGCCATTGAAAATACGAAGCCTCAAAGAATGAAGTATGAAGATTGGCCGTCTCACCTTATCAATGTTCTTGTAGAAGCCGTTTTTGTGGTAGACAAGGGCGTTACATGCTAAATTAAGCCACTCCACCTCATCCATAAGGGGGTGGTTGAAAAGCTCCCTAGGTATTGATCGCAAACTTCTCTTGTACAGATTTATTCCCTTCGTTCCGTCCTTCTGCTTAGTCTGAAAGCATAGCCACCATTTTTACCATAATTGATGGGAATGGGAAGGTACGGAACTCATCACGAAGTCACATATAAGTTTCGGAACCCGGTGCCAATCTTCTCAATCGCGTACCTGAAGGCGGACAACTGTCCCGTTACGTAGCGTCATGACCCGTTGCTCATTAGCTTGGTTCAGCCTGGTCGGACTGGGAACAGCACTCCCGACTACGTGAGGGGTCCGGTGAATCCGCTCCTTGATATCGTAGATAACGTCGGGCGATGCCATTGGTTCACTAACCGTTCCAATGACCACGCCCAGTTTTCCTGCTGCCGTACCCATGATCACAACGATAACACAACACACACACGCGCAGAGCTATAACGAGAAACTCGCGAGTCTTTACATGCATTCGATCAACTAACTCTGCTTGCTGTAGTTTTAACACTGCGATCTGTTATGCAAATAATTGTTCCTTGTTTTAAGTATGATGTGAATGTACTGCGATTGCCATCATCTGGCCATGGTGATGCATATCCCATGTTACAAGTCCACTATCGGCTTGTATCCATAGATCATCGCCTCGCGATGTGTCAACCATGAGTTTTCAGCCTCACCCAACTCGTCAGGTTAATGTAGTCATTGAACTATTGGAGTAGACGTGATGTTAGCGTGCATCAAGTATGTCTATTAGAAATGATCTATATTAATTGATTCAAGCATAACTATTCCATTCAAGCTAAACTGCTTTACAGGGGGAATATAATCGTCATGAACTGGTGTAATGCTTATTAGGGTCAGAGCTATCACAAATCATATGCTGTAAAATACATAATGGTCGCAGAAATGATCCGAAACACTGATTTTACAACTGTTATCCGAATAATGCTGCCGAAAATTACACTATCNTTGCCATCATCTGGCCATGGTGATGCATATCCCATGCTACAAGTCCGCTATCGACTTGTATCCATAGATCATCGCCTCTCGATGTGTTAACCATGAGTTTTCAGCTTCACCCAACTGGTAAATATCGTCATTGAACTATTGGAGAAGACGTGATGTTAGCGTGCATCAAGTATGTCTATTGAAAATGTTCTATATTAATTGATTCAAGCATAACTATTCCATTTAAGCTAAACTGCATTACAGGGGGAATATAATATGCAAATTACTGAGTCATGAACTGGTCTAATGCTTATTAGGGTCAGAGCTATGACAAATCATATGCTGTAAAATACATAATGGTCGCAGAAATGATCCGAAACACTGAATTATCAGAACTTGCTCGGGTTCATAGCCTGAGAAATCAGATCAGTAATACATAACAGGCACAATGATATGTGAATATAGCTGGCTGGGTACTCATGGTAGGTATGTTCTTGGATAATCAAGTGGGAGCTGCAACATTCTCCCTTATCATCTATTTTATTAACTCGCAAATTCTGTTTGTATGGGTTATCTTGTATGGGTTATCTTGCGCTATATTATAATTTCAGCAGTCTGTACTTCTCTGCTTCCACAGCCCAACACGGTAACTGGACTATTAAATACCACGACAGTCAACACTACAGTGTCCATAACACTACAGTGTCCATAACTTATGAGCCATGTTGAGAATAAGATGATTCATACCAAAACGCCCGTAGTCCGTATTGTCTTAATCATATTCACTTTCAGTCGTCTGTAGTCGGCACAGTTTCCCACATCAACCTGAAATAGAAGAGGATTATTATTGTTGTCCCAGGTTGTAGCTCGCGACCGCAATGAAAATTCAGGGTTCAGGAGTGCTTCGACTTTTCAGAGCGCAAACACGTCACAACTGGCGTGTGTAACGAACGAGGACCCAGGGTATTCGTCTCAACCTATTGACACCACTGTGTCGCATGAATGCTCGCGATGATATGCTCTCATTGACTTCAATTCGATCTCTGTTACGATTGCCAAATGACATCATAAATTTCCGTTCTATTATAGATCGCACAATAACTTTGGTCTACCAATTTTGTGACGTGCTATTTTTTTCGAGAGAAAAAACTTCTCAAGTCTTCGGTCATCGCATGAATCTGCAAGATTTACATTTTAATAGCGGGCGGCGACTACATTATAACAGCACATCTGTTAGTTAGTTCTAACGATCCATACAAAGTGACAGATTCCTGATTCATAGAGCAAATGTCGTCTAATTTGCAATTATCGAATTAATTAAGTCCATTGGTGAAATAGTGGTGATGTAAATTAGACAGCGCCTAATTAACTGGGTTACGAGTTACTTTGGCCAGTCTACTCGCTCAAGTTTCATGGTTTACCCAACAGTAACTGTGTTTAGTTGCTGTGCGTATTGCTAGATTTTGTCCCCTCCCCTCATTACAGCTTTCATATCATAAATCAAAATGTAGCAGTAGTGTGCATGTGTGTATGTGTGTGTACTGTGTATATGTGTATTGTGTGTAACGTTTGTGTGTGTATGTGTGCGTGTGTGTGTGTGTGTGCGTGTGTTTATGTGCAATATTGGCCTGAATATTCAGCTGCTTAGTCAAGTAAACACTATAGACATCCGGGCGCCTAACAGCAACTTAGGGATTATGCGATTCGTTATATTTTGTCTATCATAGCTCGCAGGTCTCTTGTACCAGACAGCGAATAATCCAATAGTGTCCACTGTCCAATAGTGTCCAATAAGTGTCCACTGCCCAAAAGTGTCCAATAGTGTCCAATAGTGTCGCACTCACGCGCGTGTCAAGGACATATTAGCCCGTGGAGAGGTGTTCTGAGCGTAGAACATTGAACTGAGCTAACTCTCGATTTGGATGGAAAGTGGTGAGATGCACGGACAGTTTCAATTAAACTGTAACGTATGCCGTGTATAACACACGGTAAGAGTATAATAACGCAGTTCGGCATAAACACAGCAGTTCCATCATTACTATCGCTGAATGCCGTGCCACTATTCGTACTGTAATCTGTATAGTATGTGACAGTTGTCTGACTGTCATGACACGCAGACACAGACACAAACACACAGACACACATATAATACACACAAGCACAAATACAAACACACAGACACACTTTCAACACACACACATACACATTCAAACACACACACACACACACACACACAGACACACACACAAACACGTACACACGCACACACGAGCGCGTGATTAATTGCACACTGCATAATAAACCCATTGTACAGTAATTGTAGTAGTAGAAGTATCTACTACTGACGGCTGATAGATATTGTTGTTTCATCAGATCGCTACGTGTGCGTGGATCACTGAGCTATGACAAAAACCAGTGTGTACTTTGTAGGATAGTAGATGATTCCGATTTCCTGCTACTAATTGTCTGGTCAGAAGTTGTCTGTAAATAGCCCGGAATTAGTTCACTAATGTCCTCGTTATGAACAAGCAACATGTCCACTAATGATAGGCTTACAATGAACATGGAGATCAGTGTTACAAGAACATTAGCTTCTATAGCGTTCATCCCGATAGTGAATAGTTCTCAGCAAGTGGTACAATGTGATTTTATGGCAAGCCTGGTGCAATAGTCGGTCATAATCTAAGATTTATTCTGTTAAATTGTGGCACTATGTATCGTGATGTCCCCGATCTAATCTTGCGACACTGTTAACACGATGCTACAAACATAATCAATGTCTGTTATCAATTGTCCGTCTAGTTTTTACCTTGCATTATTGATGATCTTTCTTATCTTGATCATCGTTTTTATCTTAGTCTGAGCGCAGGATTCTTTGTTCGATGACAAATCCAGAATTCATTTTTTATCAAAATATGACATAACAAAGACCATTTTCTTGGAATGAAACACGTCGGAAATGTATGAGAATGCCTAATTGCTATCTGCTAAACTGTTTATATGAAATGTTAAAAAAAGGCTGGACATTTTGAAAAAATGACCAGTTTACAGTATTTTCGGGTTTTGTTCTTTCTGTGGCATTATATTGCGACAAACGGCGACTTTATTGTTTTCTGTTACAAATACGAACTTATTGTGAGCTCACTATATAGGCTCTGTGAGCAAAGTAGCGTGTCTGTTCTTCGTGTTTTGGTATACATACATACATACATACATACATACATATTACATAGTGCATACATACATACATTCACACACACACACTCACACACACTCACACACACACACACACACACACA
>CAMPET010000003.1:565126-586705 GCA_946803715.1 Beroe ovata | reverse complement strand
CACACACACACACACACACACACATACTCACACACACACGCATATACATTCAGAGTGCATGCCTATGGTGAACTAATTATTAACGCATGCAAAGTGCTGCTCTATGATTATGCAAAATCCTCGCCAGCTTATAAGGCTGAACTCCCTAATGCAGCGCGGATAATGCTCTCCAGCAAAACTCATACATTATCATACGACCATTATAAGGTCTCTCTCTCTCTCTCCCTCTCTTAATCCCGATTCTCCACATATAATACAGATATTTACACCTAGCCTACTACTTTTTTGGGTAGACTCTAGTATTTCAACACGAAATAGGCGGTTTATTTGCATAGTACAGAACATCGTTTTTTCCGTGGTGAAGGTTTTTCTCCGAGTTATACGGTATAATATTAAACATGATTTCACGACAGTCAATATAAGACATGGTTTCTCGACAGTCATTGTTATGGAGCGGTTATTCACACCTTGTTTTCATGATGAGTTTGTCCTGGAGGAGGTACACCACATAACAGCCGTCAGCCAACAAGAGGGAGACCTGTATTGAAGCTGGGGTAATTGGAATCCTGAGTAAGACCAATTAGTAACAGCAGGAGTGGTAAGATACTCATTCTCCCCTACAACATACAGTATAGGCACATAAACCATGCTACTAACAGACTGTCATTCGTCATCATATAGTAAAGAGTTTTGTTGTTAGTATTCCAATAATTAACATGGAGTTAGCCTCTAAATTATCGTACCTACGACGATAATTGTCCTAATTATACTACATACAAACACGCACGTGTGTTTCCTTTTACTGAATTCGTGTGATGAGAACCGCCAATGCCTGCTCCGAGTTCCGACGTTAGCAAATGAGGTGACCAAACATGCACTATGCAGGCCGGATGCTAATGGCTCACCTCAAAGGGTTGCTTTAGTTTAGTATTCACATCACAGAGTTGCTAACTCGACGCATCAAGCTCCATGCTATTTGGTTGCTCACAAAGTGCTGTATAAGATGTTTTTTCTGACTCGACCGTCACCATCTACTCATTCTGCCGTTCAATAATTCTGTCTCCATATTATACTCTTGATTGTCAGCGTGTGCACTGTGCGTAGTGCGTACGTGTGAGAAGCGAATGACTCGTGCCATCGGAACAACACACGTGTGCAATTGACAGGGCAGTCATTACGGAACATTAATTAAACACGTTAATCTACCGTAATCTATATAATTAGGTGTAATAGTGCTAGTTATGTAGATTAAGGTAGATTAACGCATTTAATTATTAGGTGTAATAGTAATTATTAGGTGTAATTATTAGGTGTAATAGTGCTAGTAATTTGTAGGAGAATCCACTGATCCAAAATGTAGTCATGACACGGAACAATAACACACTCTTGTTTGATACCTACTTCATATCTGCTGCATTGAGTACGTACCGAAGATGGATATTACTAATTGAATCATTTTCGTGATCTCTATTCTCTAACTAGCTGTGTTGTAAAACGTATCATAATGAGAATGATTATCGATTAACTAATGATCTAGCACGATTATCAGATGTCTAACCGATATTCCTAGTAGATTTCCTTCACGTATATAAATTGGTGCTTCGATCGATACTTAACGACCAGAATCGTCTGTCTAGTATAATACGCGTGAATTGCAACATTTATAGTATTTTCTTGCTTTTGTGTTTATCCTCACGTTGCACAATGGTGTTGTTTGTGATGTGTCAGGGCTGGTTAACGACTATGTGTTTCTCAGTCGAATAAATTGTCCGGCCCAGCTTTTGAAAGTTCAGATTGGCCTATCTGTCTTCGTTTCATTCGCTGCTAGAGCGAAGTTTTACTTCAGCTTTGTTAATAGCACACGAATGAAAGATTTGCTGTGATTTTTAAACATCGCAGTCGCCAACATAACAAGGTGTACAGAACTATTCGACTAATGTGCTCCTGTCAACACTATCTCTGTGTTCGAAGTTAACAAAAATACTTTTCGATGCTCGAAAGCTCTTATTTGTGTGGCATGCGCTTCTTTTGTTCTCCATTTTATCCATACTCACAGACACAGACACACATACACATTACACATACACACATAAACATAGTCACATACACACACATACACACAGACGCCAAAGCACTGCACCACACGATCACGCAATCAAGTATCCCACTGTCATGTGATTTAACCTACGCTCCCCCAATTTCTCCTCTTCTTCCAATAAGAACCTAATTACGCATTTCATATATCTCAGATACAAGATATGTGATTAGATCTCTAATCATCCTGACTAAAACACCTTTGTAGAAAGGCTCATGACGGTTGTTTGACATCTCTCAAGAGAGGAGTGTCAACTGCAGTATTAACAACGATCTTCTTTTGTCTACCTCCCCTCCTTCACTGAGTGTATTGCTAGAATCAGGAGTATTTGGCGAGATTGAACGAGCGAGTGTGTGTCACATGGGTACTTGCCTCCCTTTGTTTTGAACTATACACAAAGCACCAGAACAGGGTATAAGTAGCTGTCTCTCTCTCTCTCCACCTGTGTGATATCGCACAGTTGTTAAACAGCAGCTCTTCGTACAGTATTTTTACGGAGAATCACAGTTGTTGCAATTTCCCTGACTGAACCGTGAACAATGTTGCTATTACTGTTGTTGTTGGGCCTGCCCTTCACCGGAAAGGCTAGTCCGTATATAGACAACAGAACACCAGACTCCATCTACGTCATCCCAATTCATCAGAACCAATCAGCCGTCGTTCACTGCGTTTCCTACTTCGAGAAAACCATCTTCATGACCACGAACAAGGAGACAAAACCGTGTCAGAGATGTGAGTTAAAACACGTGCAGAACACGTGCTGTAGACTGGTCACGTGGGATGAACTTGAAACGGGCGGTGAAACTCTCGTGTGCACGTTGGAGAAGCCGGAGTGGAGAGCAAACGATCCGAACATCCCCCGGATCAAGGTCTCGGTAGTACGACGGAAGAGCGGCCCTTATCGGGACAGAAATGAAACGAACGAGGAGGGGGCTACTATCGCGTACAGCAGTGAGCAGTACTTCTGTAACCACATGTCAAACACGTCACACCTCACAGCTGGTTCTCACATTGGATTAGGGTGGGTGAGTGTGTCCAGTGAACAGACAGATCGGTATAGCGGTACTGAACCTTCCACAGAAAGCTCCGTGACAGAGGATTTGCGGCCAAATCAACTACAGTCAATCAGCGATGATGCCAGGACAAAACTAGAGGTTTTCAGCGAACACTACTCCAACCCAGAATTCCAGCCACTTTGGGTTTCAGAGGATGAAAAGGTTGAGTTGATGGCCCACAAATCCACGTTCACGTGTAACGAAACAACGTACTTCCTTCCCCGGGGCTCAAGATGCATGACCCCATCCCCCCGAGCTTATTTCATCATGACAAACTGCACTCTCATAGAACAGATATTCATAGTGATCGGTGTCATTGTTATACTCGTTGTGCTGTACATCGTATTCAATGTGGTGGTCTGGCTGTGGGACTACGTGTGGAACAAGTCACACAAACATGACGATGAGAAGGTACCTAGTCTCACCTGACACCAGTGATGAAGTGTGACACCACCTGACATCGATCATACACAATATCTACAGAATAATTCTGCCAGGGGACTAATGCTGAGTACAGAATGCGCTGTCAGAGCGCCGTTCATCTTGAGACTGTGCAATGCTGGACTTCAGCAAAGGGACGTTCATTAGGCGTATATTATTCGACGGGATCACACATGCTTATAGCAACAATGTCAGAATGGCCCTAAGTTTTAGTTCAAGCGTATTTTATAGCAGCGGCATTTTCAATAAATAGTATATTCGTGTTTAATCCGAGAGTTTACGTCAATTAATTTTCATTGCATTTTCCAGACTTGTGACTTGATACCTACCTAATTTGATAAATGGTAACTGGTGTAAAATATAAAATAAGCTAAATGGCCAGAATTGTTGTCCTTCCATTCCTGAATTGATAGGAAGGTCCTACAAAAACGAAAAAGCAGGCCTTGATGATGCGAATAAGATAGCATAGGACCGAATCCTAGCAACATAACGAAATTATCGTGAATGTTGGCTTAACCGCGCTCTATACCAGAAACTCAAACACAGGTCGAACATTCTCCAGCCAAATGGACGCGCGCGGCTTGTATGCTTTCGGAGCAATGGAAAATTGTCTTCAATACGGGCAATTGTCAATGCGCGTTACGCAAACAAAAGTGTTTTCTTTACGGTCGGATTTCACTGGCACATTGCATGTACATGTTACACTAACCTTGATTGTATATTGTCTTCAATTAGATTTCGTTTCCTCTTTACTCGGTTCTGACGATTCAGAGTTGTCTCTAAGACTATCTCTATCTGTTACAGTCGATCCCTGTGTTTCCACTTCTTCAATTTTCACCTGACCTGCTTCAGTCTTCTCATCATCCTTAGTTTCCTCATCGCCGTCAGAATCAGCCTCATCATCTTTTTCTACTTTTGGTTTCTTCTTGTTCGCTTTCAAACGTTGTCTTTTCAGCCTTTTCTTGGCTGTTTTAGCATCATCGGCAGCTTTATTTTCAGCTACACGCTTGTCAAATTCAGCTTGGAGGTCAGATTTTTGTTTCTGCTTGCTCATAAACTCTTCACGTTGCATTGTGCGTTTCCGGATTGCTCTGAAAATGGGTTCAATTACCAATTCATCTCACGATAACCCATTACAATTACCGATTGAGATACAATCCTGGCACACTTGTTACTCATAACAGCTGTGACGTAGTATTACCTGTACACATGAAACTCGCCACTGCCAGCCCCAGCACTACTCCCCATGACATTCCTAACAAACTCCTTCGGATCTGCTGGCTTCCACTCCTTACTCTAGGTATGAGAGTTTCATGTGTTAGTAAAGCTTCAAATTATTCAAAATACTGGAATATGTATGAATTATGAAAAGTATAGCACAGAGATTAATCATTCAGTAGCCGACCATCGTAATTTTCAGATGAAATTACCTGTCCAGGAATATTGATTGGCTTGTCCACTCTGGCCATCAATTTGTCCAGTTTTCTCCTCTGTCCATCAACCAAGCTATTTGCCACTACCGGCTTCTCTTTGTTCTTATCATAACGTTTAGCTGTGTCCACTATACCTTGGTAACTTTTACCACCAACACGAATTTCTTCACTCTTAGGCATAGCAAGCTAATTCTGAGATGATATTGGTTGAGTTTATTTCTTGCTGATGCATTCAACTGAAATGAGAGTCAATATGTCGGTTGTACCCAGAATCATTGCCAGTAATACTCACGGCCATAACAAGAAATACCCAAATCACATTTACCACTGCTTGTCAGTTACAGAATCACAATTTGAACATAACAAGTCAACAAGAAAATAAAAATAAATTGAAAATCAGAAAATCAGAATTCTCAACATTGTGCGCTTCTTTCTTGAATGTCATTCTTGAAATCATATGACAAATTCACTGTTTCATGATGTGTCTATTAACAGTAATTGAAATAACTGCTGTATTGATGGCTTGTATTCAGTCGGAAGCCACAACACTGTTCTTCCTGCGGTGAGATCGGATCTGCCTCTTCAGAAGGTATGGGTCCGGTAGTAATGATACAATGTCGGGTGGAACATCCTTCAGTGCATCCTGCAGGGCATCGGCTGTGCTACCAGAGTGCTCACTGTACTTGATATAGTAGAGAGCTATGGAGCGCAGGACTTCACGCACACAGGGTTCGTGGGAATGCTCAGTGCAACGCTTGACAGATTCCTTGCCGTGAGTGTAAAGTCGCCCTGTACAACGGGGGCTGTGTTCAGCTCGGAACTTGCACTGCCAGTAGAGGGTATCGCCACTCTTAGCTTTCCTGTCGTAGGTGTAGACATAGCCTGCGTAGCACACTTGCATCCCGCCTCGTCTACCTTTGATGAACGTTAACTCAGCGTCTCCAATAAGCCCGGGAGTTAGATGTTCAGGGAGAACAGCAGTGTTGGCAGGAGATGAACAGCTGTTGTGATCATCTGGTGGTTTTAGTGATGAGGCTGATGATCCGGGAGGGCTGAGGACAGGGTGACCAATGTCCGCTGGTGAGGACTCCATGGAGGTGGTAGGATGGATGGAGGTTGGGGAGTCACGATCAGGGGTTTTCCTGGAAGACAATTCCATGATAATAGGGTAAGCGGATATTCCGTTTTCCTATAATATTATCAGATACTAAAATCACAAACTGATCCTCAATCAACATCATTAAACCCAATTATCATCCTATGAACCTGTTCTTCCTGCGGTGAGAGCGGATCTGCCTCTTCAGAAGGTATGGGTCCGGTAGTAATGATACAATGTCGGGTGGAACATCCTTCAGTGCATCCTGCAGGGCATCGGCTGTGCTACCAGAGTGCTCACTGTACTTGATATAGTAGAGAGCTATGGAGCGCAGGACTTCACGCAAACAGGGTTCGTGGGAATGCTCAGTGCAACGCTTGACAGATTCCTTGCCGTGAGTGTAAAGTCGCCCTGTACAACGGGGGCTGTGTTCAGCTCGGAACTTGCACTGCCAGTAGAGGGTATCGCCACTCTTAGCTTTCCTGTCGTAGGTGTAGACATAGCCTGCGTAGCACACTTGCATCCCGCCTCGTCTACCTTTGATGAACGTTAACTCAGCATCTCCAATAAGCCCGGGAGTTAGATGTTCAGGGAGAACAGCAGTGTTGGCAGGAGATGAACAGCTGTTGTGATCATCTGGTGGTTTTAGTGATGAGGCTGGTGGTCCGGGAGAGCTGAGGACAGGGTGACCAATGTCAGCTGGAGAGGACTCCATGGAGGTGGTAGGATGGATGGAGGTGGGGGAGTCACGATCAGGGGTCTTCCTGGAAGACAATTCCATGATAACAGGGTAGGCGGGTATTCCGTTTTTATACTTTTATATCAAAATACCAGAAACTCATATTACAAACTGATCCTCAATTAACATCATACCACCCAATGATTGTCCTATGAACCTGTCAAGGTTGTTCCGGAAATGCTGACCATGCGGATATAGTATGATACCAGTCATACACCATAATGAGGTCAACTAAAACTGTGAAATGAAATGGTAAACCTCATTTACTACAAGCACATACGTATCAACTAATATGTCGACGAAAGTCATTGACCTCCCGACACTTAAACCTCCCGACACTTGAAATTCCAGGCCATGGGTATCACTGACAGAAAGAATTTAATTCAAGTCAATGATCAATACTGGAACGAGTGAGCACAAAGGTATCACAAAAAACAAGTTTGCTGAAACAGTCAACTCACCCAAGCGCATAGATATATGCAAAACTGTCAAGTTCACCAAGATTACACTTCTTTCTCGAAAATAGAGAGTGACACTGCTTTGTTGGGTAAATATCGAATCCAAGTATTATTTCTCACAGGTCCNGTCCGGGAGGGCTGAGGACAGGGTGACCAATGTCAGCTGGAGAGGACTCCATGGAGGAGGTAGGATGGATGGAGGTAGTGGAGTCTCGATCAGGGGTTTTCCTGGAAGACAATTCCATGATAAAAGGGTAATAAGCGGATATTCCGTTTTTATACTTTTATATCAAAATATCAGATACTCATATAACAAGTTGATCCTCATTTAACATCATACCACCCAATGATTGTCCTATGAACCTGTCAAGGTTGTTCCGGAAATGCTGATCATGCGGATATAGTATGATACCAGTCATACACCATAATGAGGTCAACTAAAACTGTGAAATAAAATGGTAAACCTCATTTACTACAAGCACATACGTATCAACTAATATGTCGACGAAAGTCATTGACCTTCTAAACTGTTATTGCACTACCAAATGATCAATAACTTATGACTAGCACCATCAATTAATGGGTGATCTCTCACAGTTTTAAATTAGCAAATGTTTTGCAATGGATGATAAAAGGATAGAGTTTGAAAATGATATTTGGATATTTCAGACACCGACGCCTTCAACCTGCAACCTCCCGACACTTGAAATTCCAGGCCATGGGTATCACTGACAGAAAGAATTCAATTCAAGTCAATGATCAATACTGAAACGAGTGAGGACAAAGGTATCATGAAAAACAAGTTTCCCGGAACAGTCAACTCACCCAAGCGCATAGATATATGCAAAACTGTCAAGTTCACCAAGATTACACTTGTTTCTCGAAAAATAGAGAGTGACACTGCTTTGTTGGGTAGATATCGAATCCAAGTATTATTTCTCACAGGTCCAATAAAAATTTCTGTGGCCAACACCATCAGGCATATGACTAGCCATCTAGAAATGTAGCAAGTCCCACTGATGAGATTTGTGACACTTTATCAAAAACAGCTTCTCTATAAATTGTTCGAACCCAGATTAAAGAGATCAAGATACATTTCATACATTTAGAAACTGTTTAGATGAACTATTATCAAAATCATTGTAAGACTGCTAAGTAGATACATCCGCCTGGTAAAGTCATCACTAGAGAGCCTTTGTATTTTACAAACCGATTTTTCCTATTTGCAAAGTAAAAAAACTCGTTAATCATAGCGTTGTTGATAATGCAAATAATAATATACTGTAATCTAGAGCTCATAACATACATAATGTTTGATGACTTGATACAATAAGCAGTCCCAAATTGAGCCCCATCATAAATTGAGTCTCTTGATTGTTTTTCGTGTCCTGCCTGACTTGCGAGACTTGTCCGCGTCTTCAAAGGAGTTGTCTGAGTTCTTTTCATCATCCTCCATATCATATGACTTGACTGACCTCTTAGCCGTGTTTTTCGACCGAGTAACCCTCGGCTTTTCAGGAGTTCCTGATTTATTGGAATCATTGGATGCTTCACGTGACCTCAGGTTCTGTCTAGCTGTGTGACGACTCCTTCGCTTCCCTCGTGTGCTCTCCTGCTTCTCTGATTCACACGTCGACCAGTTACCCTGTCCTCCCAGCTTGATAATGCATTTTGGCACAGCTTCTTTCTCGGGAGTTGGTGTGCTAGCTCTATGCAGTGGAGGTGGAGCAGAGCTGGCTGACGTCACCATGGTTTCCGAGCAATACGATCCGCCACTGAGGGGCTTTATTCTCAGCCTGGGTAGAGATTCTTCTGACAAAACTTCATCTGCTTTTGAAGCCTTAGTGGGGGGCGGATTGGACTCAAGAGATGCTATGTAGTCGTTCAGAAACCGTTTCCTTTTGCCAATCAGAGAGACAGCGGATACTTCTTGCTCAGCTTTTGAGACAGTAGGTTGTAAGAGAAGGTTGTTTGGTGAACCATCATCGATTTTGATAGATGCCGCACTCTGAACTGACTTTCCAATAGCATCTACAATATTTGGATCAGACACATCAGGCAAAGCATTGCTAGTTTCTGACGGGATGTCTTTCGGGGCTTCCTCTGCATCCTTTCGAATGTTCCCTTTCAATTCTTGTTCATTGATATGCTGTTGTAGAACTTCCTTGAATCGCATCTTCCTGGAGTATCTCATTTCATCTGGATTTGGTTTTGGCTCATTGAGTGTAGCAGAAGCAGTTAACTTTTCAGTGTCTTCACTCATGGAAACGCTTTCATTTTTTTCTGATTCTTGCTCAGGCTTGGCAAAATCAATTTTCATGTCAGGCTGGAAAAATCTAGCTTTGAAAAAATCACGTTTACTACGTATTGGAAAATTTTCATCGGGTACAAATGCTTTAGGTAAGGGTTGCGTTGTATTTTCTGAAGCAGAAGATGAATTTCCAACCTCTTCCATCAAAACATTTTCATTACAAGAATCTGTAACAACACTCTTGCCAATTTCTTTGGGCAACTTTTCTTCAGAATCAGAAACTATCTCGCCTTCCTCAGCATCATCAGAGTTTTGTGACACTTCTTTTGTTGGAGTTTTTACCCCAGATGCATCATGGCTTCCCTTCCCTTCTGAAGGGAAATCTGATGGAACCGATTCACCCTCATTTTGCATTTCTACAGAAAAAACTTGATTATCATCTTTAGTCGTCAATGTCCCAAGTTTGAAACTAGATTCCGTAGGAGTCACTTCAGTAGATGGCTCCGCAGTCAGAGAGACATCAAGTGAACTACGATTATTTGAGAAATAAGGATCATCATCAGCTGCTGTAGGTTGCAAAACCATAGGTTCAGAAGTCACTGGTGCATCAGTATTGACATCATTCTCCTCAAAATCCTCTGTATCAGCTAATTCCTTGACTACTTGATCAATGTCTGATTTTGCTATGATTTGCTCTTCCTCAGTCGATCTCTCTGTTTCAGCAGACAGACTTTCAGACTCATTTATAATACAATCATCAGGTGTAGCCTTGTCTTGTTCTGGTGCAAAAGTCTCCTTTAGGATAGAGCAATATTTGGGCTTTGGAAGGATTGAATCAATTAATGCTTGTTTATGACTTCCACATTGTTCCTCTATAACTAAATTCGGCCTACCAAACGTTTCCATCTTAGCGTTTTTGGAAACTACTGAATCAGTAATGGTATCATCAGTTGGAGTAAGGGAACTTTCCCTTTCCAAACAAGGATACATTTCTTCAGGGGTTTTTGGAGGCTTTGAACTAAATTGATTTGAGTCCTGGCTGTGACTAACAGATAAGTCTGGCTCACTTTTCGATGCCTCATCAGAGGAGAAGTCAGTTCTCTTTGGTGGAGAGAAAGCTTTTACTGGTGGAGGAGGCGGTGGCTCTTTGGGTGATGCAGATCGAGGTGTTCCTTCCTTTAAATTTTTCTCGCTGATGTCATCTCTATGGTACTCTTCAAAGCTGTAAGGTTCCTCGGTATGAGCATGCTGGCTTATGGAATCGCTGCTGCTTTTGTGACTCTCCATTTTCAGTTTTGGAGTGGAAGGGTGGTCTCGTCCTCTCTTTTTCTGGTCGTCATATTCAAGGTCTGAATAATATTTACTATGACCTGATTCCTTAAACTTTGGCACATCAACACTTTCTCTCAGCTTAGTCATATCATAAGCAGTTTCTCTTATTTTGTACATTTCATATGCAGCACTCCTCGAACTTTCATAAAGGGCATAGTCTTTGCTTTTAGACCTTTCTGATGACGATGAAGACTTATAGTGAGAATCTTCATAACGCTTCTTGTCATAATAATCCCTGTAATATTCATCACGTCGAGGCATATCTGGATACTTGAGTGAACTACTGTAAGAATGCTTGGAAGAATGATGATGCCTTCCATACCAGTCGTCTTCACGCTGCCTCCGCTCTCTACTTGATAACTCCTTAGAACTACTCCTACTCGACGTTGACCTTGATAAGGATAGATAGTAATCAGGGGATTTGAAGAGGCGGTCAATACCATGAGAATAGTCTCTTACGCTATACTCTTTCAAATATCTTTCCCTTGACCGTGGACTCAGACTCCTTTCTCTACTGTGGCTATGCTTAGAACTAGAAGAACGTTCCCTGTAATCATCAAAATATTTCCTGGACTTGTGGGATTTCTTATACTCAGAGGAATAGTCATAATATTTGTCTTGGTATTTGGTATCACGAGATTCATGGTCTGAGTAAGATGAAGAATGTTGCTCGTAATGGGAGAACTGTTTCTCATCCCTCTCATACTGGTAAACTTCTTTGGCAATATCTTCCTTTGATAGACTCACACTTGCACTAGAATGACCAGCTTTTGGTGACTTTTTTTCTTCTCTTGATTGTTCCCGCTCTTTTAAACAAGGAATGGTAGTCACATTGTGTGAAAATGTACCTTCTACTTCAGGCCCTGGAGACGCCTTAGGCTGGTGTGACGCAAAATCTGATGACTGAACATTTGCAAGCAAATCACTAATGTTCATGCTGGAAAATTCAGAAGTATGATTGGAACTGCTGAAAGCACCTTCTTGAAACACCGACTCCTGAATAAGAAGGGCAGTATCATTCCCAGAAATTGGTGTTCCAGAGAGACCATGATGCCTGTTAGGTGGAGGTGGAGGTGGAGGAGGTGGAATATCATCATCAAGTTCAGAAGCTTTTTCTAGCTCGTTTGTCAGACTGCTTTCTGCAAGATCCTTCTCAGCAAGCTTTTTTGCTTCTGCAGCAGCTTTTTCTTCCTCCTCAAATTGAGATGTTACATCACCAATTTCATTTGCAAATAAATCTTTATTCTTTTGAAGGCTAAATTGAATTGAGGAATCTGCAGCAGCCAAGAGATCTTTCCTGAAAAAATGTTGTTACTATACTAAGTCGGCACATATAAAGTTCCATAGCTGAGAAAATGTCATTGACTTTCTAAAAAGACTTTTACCTTTTTGACAGCATTGATCTGATCTCATGGCGGAGCTGGTTTTTAGTGAGGGGGCACTGTGATTTTCTATTATTAACTACTTGAAGCCTTACCAACTCCTCAACCTCTTTTCTTGCATTGACAAATGAAATCTGAAACGATGTTAATTGAAAGCCTGTATACCAACATACAAATATGACAGACCATTCACAGGGGGAGCCAGAGGAGCCAGACTACATTTCAAAGACTAAAGCTCTGGCTTCTGAGGGCTGCGCCTTCCACTTTTGAGTGTTATCATAATAAAAACTTTATAAAGTTTGAGAATTACACTCTTTTGATTTGCTGCGAAAACTTGACTGGCTTTGCCAGTCAAGGACTCCTTCCAGAAAAATTTGGTCATGTACTTGAAACATGACACAATGACTTAATACATAGTCCATTATGACATTCTAGTGACCAATCTGATATTAGTGATATGCTGATAAAAATAATAGACCTACATGTTGTTCTATTTCATTTGCACATTTCTTCCTGAATTCATCAAATTTTCCATTTGTCTTTAGGAAGTTGACAACTTTGTTGGCAAAATCCTTTACATTTTCAGTTTCCATGATTTGTGAGCCATAAGTTGCCTGTAATATTGGAGGATAACAAAAACGAATTCAAACCATTCATATCAAATTATATTTCATTTTCTACAAAGGGGGTAATATGTAGGTACCAACTTGTAGCCAGCCATAGATGTATTGATATGCCTTAATAAAAAGTGCCTTACAGCACAGGGTGAAAGCCCCAATTAAGGCAGAAGGTTAACTTCTGATCAAGATGATTATATTAAAATAATGCATCAGATTGAGAATGAATTTTAGTAGATACTGTGGATTTCATGGATCATGGATGACATCTTTTTTCAATTACATTATCACTGTCGAATATATATATAATGCAATAATGGTATAGAAATAATTGGGTAAATAATTGGGTAACATCGAAAAGGTTGAGTGAATCAAAATGAATAGAATAGAAGCCGGATGTGATAGGTATTGTAGGATTTCTCACTACCCTTGCTGGTGGTATTTCACCCCTGGCAAGGGCGGAATAACGCCGATGGTATGGAAATATAGGTATATATCTGTTGTATACATATTGTAATCTGTTGTATACATATATTGTAATCTGTTTGTAGGGTAGCCATGGTCGACTCCACGCGGAATTTTGATTCGACCCTTGAAAGTGATAAGAATATGCACACGTTACAAATGCAAGCAGCGCACCCTTATTTTATTCCATGGATCTAAAAAGTCGTAACAAAAAAAACAAAACCGTGCAGCGCTTGCAAAGTACTAGCGTCATGCAGAATACTTCAATTAAATCCTTGCATAATCTATGCTCTGCAAGAGTTGTTAGTTTCAGCTTTTTCAGCTGTTCACTATAAGGAAGTGTGCCTTATAATGTGTTCACTATAAGAAAGTGTGCCTAGGCTGCCAATCAGCCTAGTGAAACAGCGCTGCACCCCCTTAAGCTCTAAAATTTTAGCCCAATTCCCATGGCAAATGGCTGGGGACCAAAGCTACACACAGTATTCAATTTAAGGTCTGATTATAGCTTTATAAACCCTTAGCATCAAGTCTGGATCTTTAACAATTATATTCCTATTAACCAAAGCAATAGTTCTGTTGGCTTCTTTTATACAACTATCAATATGCTGGCCCCATTCTAAACTTTCCTCTACCAAAACACCTAAGTATCGTTCCAAACAAATTTCCTTTAATTTTTGACCATTCAAATGATAAGTGTTTAGGGTTTTCATTGAAACTAACATATAAAACTTTACACTTCTTAATATCAAACTTCAGGAGCCACAATTCCTCCCATTTTGCAAGCAACTCCAAGTCTGTATTTATGAAATTTAAATCAGTTACATTTGCAACGACTTTAAGATTATCAGCACATAACTAAAGTTCACTTTTATGGCAGCAGGTAGGTCATTTATAAATAAGATAAATGAGAGGACCCAAAACAGAGCCCTAAGGAACTCCCAATTTAACATGCCTTTTAGTTGAAAATTCACCCCAATTACAACAGTTTTCATGATCCAATTGATGGAAAGTCCTGTATAATGGATAGGGTGTTACCAGTTATAACAAGACTTTCCAATTTGATCAGAAGTCTATAGCGGGGTAATGTATCAAAAGCCTTCATAAAATTGAAGTCGGAAGTAGAACAAATTAACAGGAAAACATCTTCTAATAATTAAATATGATATCTAGAGTCTCTAGAATATTTGATAAGCAAGATCTTCTAGGTACAAATGCATGTTGACTATCTGTAATATAAACAATGATAAAAGTTAAAATATGATCCCTGATCAATTTTTCATATAATTAACAAAGTATACATGTTAAAGAAAAAGGCTGTTAATTTAAGGGCTTTTTTCTATTGATGTCTCAAAAGAATCTTTCTTTTCTGAAATATATCTTTTCATGAAGTATGGCTTTTTTCTATAATCTTTTTCATGAAGAGCGACAAAGCCTGCTGCTTTCCATAATGAAGGTATCTTAGCTTAGTAAGAGCAAGCAATTAGAAGTATAATAGCAAAAAAAATCTTTGTTACTCGCGTCATGCACAAAAAAGAAGTCTGCAGCATAAAATCTGACAATAAAGATTTTGACATAACATCAACACTCTTTATTAAAGACAATGTCGGTGATTCACTAGATATTCGACTGGAGCTCCCAGCCTTTCATGATACGAACATAAGATTGAAAATAGAATAATGTGAGAAGTAAATTAAAAAGCTGATATATACAAAAATCAAGAAGATCAACCTACAAACATGTAAAAACTGAAATAAAACTGATCTTGAATAATTTTTGAAAAAATATAAATATAAGAGTTATGGTATTCAACCATCACAATTCACAATATATTAAAAACTGGGCATTCACTACCATTGAAAAAAAAACACCTTAACATAGGTNCAGATGAACACACGCAGCTGTCGCGTGAGGTCACGCGCCTCTCAGCCAATCAGAACTTTTTACCACAAAGTTATGTTGAGACGATGCAAATTTTTAGTGATGCGCGGCGCGTCTTGACAAAACTGGTCATAACTTTTGATAGGAAGGTCAAATTCAGCTGCAATTTTTTGCGCTGTGTTAGGAAAAAATAGAGCTTTCTAACGGTATATAGCAGTACATAAGTTAGTTCGACAGCGCGTAGCGCAAAAATCGGCGAAATGAGTGCACAGGTTTCGTAGGGTCGAGTGTCAGAGGCTAAAATTGTCGATCGATCGATGATAGACCCTTCGAAAATTTCGCGCGCGTGGCGCTAACTTATTTTTCGCGGCTTGCATCAGCGTTTTGCATGGCCCGACAAAATTTGAAACTGTTTCAGCTTTCAATGCAGGCAATGATCATTGCAATTGAATTATGGTTGCAAATAATTACCAAATATACCTATTGCATTTCATGATTAGTTTGAAGCTATGCTCCATTCGCAGAGAATTCTCTTTTTTGGTTTGTATGTGGTTATTCATAGCATTGTTTAATTATGATCAATGTGTCATACCTTTAGAGTTTCATTCACCTGTACATAATTCAATGAATGGAGTTACAAAGAATGATAAAGCAGAATAGAGTTGCCTGAAGGCAAAAACTTTTATTTATCTACTTATTCACTCATCATGACATCATCAAATCATCTCAAAGATTGTTTTATTAGTTATCAATATGGGTACCAATTGTCTAGGGAATGGGATGCTAGAATGCTGCTGCAAGCTGTGATGCAGCTTGCATTAGCAAGGGTCTAGAGAAAATGAGATTTCATATTCTTAAAAGGGTCTATCAATGATTGACGAGGTACCATGTAAAAGACTACTTAATAATGACATTAATTTTTGGTACTGGCACTGAATATTTGTCTTTTCTATTCTCTTCTAGTCTATTCTTTATCAACAACAATTGACAAGAAATCTCTATTCTAGTTGATGTAATGCATCACTCTCATGGTGGTTTATCTGGAATATATGCTGTAACTCTCCCACCATTGAGTACACTTCCATCTTGGAGTAGGTCATCTATTCAACATAAGCAGAAAATATCATTACAACCTGACAAACTGAGGCCACTGGCCTCATGTGCATCAAAAAGTTCACGGCAAAATGATAATTCATCTTCAAAAAGTAGTAGTCCTATAACATCAGACAAAGAGGAGAATATACTTCATGTTTTAGAGCTTTATAAGCAGAAAGTGAAGTACTTGAATAGTAATATTGACTTCTTGAAGGATGAACATGGCAAAATCTTGAAAAGTTTGCATGAGGAAATTGAAAGCATGAAATGCGAGAATAAAGAACTAAAGTTCAAGCTCATTATATCTGACTCGAATCCAGGATCTTGGATTCAGGGTAAGGTTTGGCCTGATAAGAAAGAAAGCAAAAGTGCTATTTCTAGTTCACCTTCAAGACGGAACAATAAGTCTTATGATGATGAAATGAATGCATTGAGAGAAAGCTTGAATATGGAAAAGAACAAAAATCAGATCCTTCAAGAAAAGCTTGATCAAATTAAGTCTCAATCGTTAGATGATCTGAGTGATGAAATGTGTAAGAGAGAATTTGAGAATTTTCCAAATACCATTGAAGAATGCTATGCTGTTATTAGTTCCTTGAGATCTGAAAATGATGCCCATCAAAAGGAAATTGCTTTTTTGCAATCAAGTTTACACCATCAAGCTGATTCACAATCTAGTCATAACAATGATTACACTGTCACCAGGGTTGTTTCATCTTTGCCTGCTTTAAGACCAGCTCTTCAAAGCAAAGTGGTGCATCGTATGAAGAGGCAGCAAATTTTAACCAAAGAGAAGAACAGAAATGATATTCTAAAAGAACTGTGAAATATTTCACAATTTATTATCTTCGATCACAGTGCATTCACCTCAAAACTATAATGTGTAAATAATGCCAATGTAAGTATTGTTTCTTAAGAACATTCTGGAGCTGTCTGCATAAATGAAATATGGGTCACCTGGAGGGAATTGATAAAACAAGCTGCTACTATCTAATTGTAGCATAATTTTTATGTACACTTAATTGTGGATTGTATGTAGTGCTTGGGATCCTTTTCGAAACTGACTTAAGTCTAAGTATTTACTTAAGTCGAAAATGTTGTGTATATTTGCAATTGAATTTTGACTTAAGTCAGTTTGGTGACTTAAGCCAGTTTCACAAAGGACACCCTGGAGTGGATTAGTTGTACAGGAGTCAGGAGCCAAGGTGTTAGTTCAATATCTATCATATTTTTCCTTCAGTTTCTACTATATATCATGAGTGAGATTTGAAGCTTAAACACTAAACAGCTTTTCCAGAGTTTTCTAGATATTGACCTGTGGGATTCTAAAGTAGGGATTTTTGAAGATGATAGTTCTATGATTTCGATGAGGTTTTAGTGCTACCATAGTTGCCACTTTGCACAAGTAATGCAAATATGTGAATGTCGATTGGTTCCTTAATCCTTTCGACAAATACTTTTAACCCATACCCGTATAAGTTATTTTGCATGTCAATCTGTGTGGTTATCTCAATCTTGCTCAGCAATTTTATCAAGGAATGATTTATGCTGTAAAATGATTTATGCTGTAAAGCTGTAAATACATTAATAATTCAGGTCTCTGATTGACTAAGTTAATTTGGTTTCAAGCAGATTTCTCACCCCATTCAATGCACACCTGAATGAAAATTGCTTAATAAAACAGTGTCAGGCACATTATCCCATTTAATGCCAATTATAGATGGAATCACCAGATGGTAGTTTCAAAACCCTTGAAAGTTCAAGGGATTCTTGCTGCAACCTTTTGACTAAGTGGTTGGATGATCTTCAGGACTTGTGGGATGAAGTTGGTGTTGCGCCAGAACAGCAAATCATCAGAATCAAAGTGGTAAGCCCGATTAAGAATATTGACTGTTAATCAGCAGGCCAATTTTTGGCAGTCTGGAGTCGACCCTAAAAAGTGGAAGTCCGCTTTTTCATCCAAAGAGCGGACATTGATCAAAAAAGCGGGTGTCCACTTTTTTGAAATTCAGCCTGCTTTTGAATTCCTGCTTGTTAATCATTCGATACAAAAGAAGCATTCTGATCCCTCTTATACGCTATGCCTCTCCAATAACAGCAACCTTCTTTCCACAACAACATCCACCAATAATTCTGTTGGGTAGTCATGGTGTCTTGTATTCGTGGCAATAAGGTGTTGCAAAGGTTGGGTATTCTGTACTGTCACGGGTCACCCTCCGAAAAGCGGACGTCTTCTTGTTTGAGATGATGTCTGCTTTTGAAAGCAGACGTTTCCTTTTTAGGGTCGAACTTCCTCCAGACTGCCGAATTTTCTGAGAGGATTGCCGAGTTGGTACTCATCAATCAGCTCTCATTGCATTTCAATATAGGTATACGACAACCTACTCGAGTTGATGCAAGCTATGGTGCAAGAAGAGAAGTCACGAAGGGATGGTTATATTGAGAACATTGCTAAGTGCAGGTCAGAATGTGTTCGTCTCTGTGAGGAACTAGAGACTTCTTTCGAAGAGCCTGAATGTGAGCTAACTGTTCTAAAGAAAGAGAAGGTTTTGCGCGATCAGGTGAGAGCAAAGTTTGCATTGCTGAGCAGTTTAGGATGAGGTTCTCTTTCACAATACACTAGACACATACTCCCATCAATAATGATACCAATCATTATTATGTGATTCAGGTGAAGCAGCTCCTGAAAGAGAGACAGGTTCGTCTCCGAGAAGCTATCAATCTCCGGACTCAGGAGGGTGAATTGTGTGCCCGATTGGGACGGATTCCTGAGTACATCCAGTCAGACACGGTCCTTACCAAGGAACAAGTTAAGGAGGCGAATACCAGAATAGGGTAAGTTGAAATACTGTCTGGTTCATAGCAAGTTCCACACCGACTGACTGAGTTTTTACTTGGAGTATTATGTTGAACAGAACTCAGGTCATATTGATTGGTGGAACATTCTCTTCCATCACTCTTTAGTGGAGGGTAAGTGTGTAATTCAGTGTGACTAGTCCATGTTTCGTAGCACTGCTCATTGTACAAATGAAATGGTACCCTGTCTCATAAATGTTCAATATTATGTAGACAGCTGAACCTCCGGTCAGCCGTGTAATCTAACACTACATCGTTGCTGTGTGTGTGTGTGTGTTTGTCATGTGTGTCAGTGCAACAAAAATAGCTGATCTGTGATTGTCGTGATGATCAATTAGACAAATTCATCGTGTGTACTGTGTAACCTGAACGAGTGTGGCGCGTTGCTAAGGCTCCCTGATACCCTCCTCTTCACTACTCTCTATAGAATATACATTGTTGATGTACAGTGTACAATTCAATAAGGTAATACGTCAGAAGTTATTGGACTGACTCGACATAACAATATTAGGAGCTATAGTAACAAGCTGAATAAGCAATATTAGTCAGATCGAATCTATATGTAATCGCATTAGCACTTTATAAGGTGTGTCCCAATTGCCCTGAACTGGTCTTAGAGAGATTATTTGACCCTAATGAATGATTGATTTTCTCCTTACCCCACATCTCGTAACTTCTACTGCAAAGCGCCTCTGACTATAATTCTATGCCGGTTCAGATTTCTGACAGCAGAAAAGAATAAGAGGGAGATCAAACTTGCTGTTGCTGCAAAGGATATCCTCTGCCTGTGGAAAGAACTGAATATCCGGGCTAAGAATGATCGAGAGGAGCTTATTGAGAGCGGTAGTTTGGATTCATTCCAACTTTCCAAAGAGAACATGACGTGGCTTGAACAGATGAAAGAGACTCTCACGGTAAGAGGAATCATTGACCTCATTGGTTATCGTTCAGTAGGTCCAGTTAATTTATACGTCGTCCTACGCTCAATTCTCACACTCCTTCAGTTTCAATGTATCTTTTTCTGTATATTTTCATGTCATGCATTATCACTCACACGTGTGTGCCTCCCCCTCTCAAACACAAGATGTTTTGACTAGTGTTATAGCACATGCTTGTCTATCATTGTACTATCACCGTGTAACTGTGTTGAACCGAGACACGTTACCTGTCCCGCTTCTCAGTTACAGTGGTCACATGCCCGACGCCCGTCACATGCCCGTCACCTGTGGAGCAAACTTGTGTCTTGTATATTTTCTAGGCTTTCTTCTAGAAATGAAAATTTGCAATGCCATACCCGTATCGCTGCCCACTAAGTATAATGCCTGGTGTCCAACATTGGCTGACATGTAACACCTCAGACTCATCTGGAGGACAACACTAAACTGAGGCGAGATCTTATCACCAAGTTAGAGAGCTTGTGGACACGAATGGAACTTCCACAGGAGACACAGAAAACTTTCCTTGACCAGCACTCCGGATACTCGGACCAAGTGATTGTCAAAATAAAGGAAGAGGTACGTTATAAAGGGTGTGGTGATGACTCGACTACTGTGCTGCCTGGCGAGTCACGTGCCATTTAATGTTTACAGTTGGTTTACTCGACAGTAAGGAGTAAGGAGTTATAATATTTGCAGGTGAAGAGGATGGAAGAATTGAAGCTGAAGAACCTCGAGCAGTTCATCAAGCTGACAAGGGAAGAGATAGAGAAGTATTGGGAACTGATGTTTTACAATGAGGACGACAAGCGTCTCTTCACCCCATTCTTCACGGAGAAAATAGGGGAGAACGTACTGGCAGAACATGAGACTAGACTGGAGGAGCTTATGAAGGAGTATAACTCACACGAGACACTCTACCAGTGAGTGTCTTGATGTATTCTTCTTTTCGTTTCCGTATTACCCTTACCGCATCCATATTGACCTTGTCACACTGCTGAGTGCTGAGTATCTACTCTCTACCAGTATCTAGTTTAGATACAACGATGAAACATCAGAATCTCGACTTGTAAGCACTTGCTTACCTTCACGTGATCACACAACTCTCACAGGACTATCAAGACACGGAACGCCATGTGGAATAAGTGGGAGGAAACAGAATGCCAGGAACAGGATCCAAACCGGTTTGATAACAGGGGAGGCAAGCTCCTAAAGGAGGAGAAAGCCAGGAAGAAAATCGCCAGGGACCTCCCAAAGGCGGAGGAGTCAGTGTTCAAGGAGATAGAGCAATGGGAGAAGGAAAGTGGGAAAATATTCACTGTCTACGGACACAAGTTCTCCGATTACATCAACCAACAGAAGGAGGAGGTGAGCTAGTGAGGAGGGATGTGGTTGTTCCATACGTGTGTGTGTGTCATGTGTGTGTGTGTCATGTGTGTGTGTGCGTGTGT
>CAMPET010000003.1:508346-533038 GCA_946803715.1 Beroe ovata | reverse complement strand
ACTGTATGTTTCTGTACTGTGTTTACTGTGTGTACTGTGTACTGTGTGTATGCTTATGCTGACCCCACTTTCGACAAGATATACATACACATGCATTCCCTGAACAATCACAGTACCCATGCTCATCACTACACATGCAACAGGGGACACATGCACTGCATGTTCCCATATTGAAAAGTGGCTCAGAATCTGTATGAAAGAGAGACCTCTGTCGGATTATACGACGGCACAGATGAAGTGTGAGAGATAATGGTGCATGTGTGTGGAATCACGAGATACACATGCAGAGATCACGTCGCTCACAACACACACTGTTTCTCGACACATGTACTACTCGCATATTCTCTTTATAGGCGGACACTCCCTGAAATTCATATGAATTGAATTCTGTATCACTATTCCTCCCCTTTATCCTTCGCGGAAGTGATATATACGAGAACCTGAAATTGTGTGGCAAATAATAGGGGAGAGTATTATATCGATAACATTATAGGAGTGTGCATTCACCCCTTATAGATCACATGACCTACATCGGTACTGTAAACGATCAATTATAGAACCATGTTTTGCACCCCATTGCCCCAACCACCAGTGCCGCTGGGCACTGTGGACAGGGGTATATGATGTGAACAAAGCAGTGACAGCAAACAGTTGTCCAATTATGCCTAATATGGTCATGTGATGCTGCTTTGAACAGGTGCCGTCTGATGTGTGTAAATCCCACGTGGTTACACTATGTTTAAAATATCATGTTTCGTAATAAACTACTATGACGTGTATTAAGAGACGATGATGCAGAATATTGGGGTAGGAATAATATCTGTGAGGAAAAAATACTTCTAGTGAACATACTCCTAGTGGAACATACTCCTAGTGGAACATACTACTAGTGGAACATACTTCTAGTGGAACATACTTCTAGTGGAACATACTTCTAGTGGAACATACTTCTATTGGAACATACTTCTATTAGTGAAAATTTAAATAGAATATTATCTAGAAGTTCCTGTTATTGCTATTAATAGAACCAGGGCGTGTCTATAACAGCACATAGGTCTGAGAGGTACTGTGTGTAGTGTATCTGTGTGTAGTGTGTCTGTGGGAAGCGTCTTTGTTTGTGCAGATGTGAGTGTACTGACTATACTGTGTACGATTTGTTAGTCTATACTCTATGTGGTAGAGATATGTGTGCGTCTGTGTATTTGTTTGATAGTGTTACACACTGTGTAACACTGACACACACACACACACACTATGTGTGTGTTTCACGTGATGAGATAGCAATTGTTCAGTATTACAACTGTTCCATGCTGAATATTCCACAACCTGACACAAAGACAAAGATTCATTGCAGCAACACAATGAGTTGACAGCGTGTCAATGGATAGCTCAGTCATACAATGGTTGCTATTATTGGAATTTCCCATTCAACATGTTTGGAATGACACCTCAATTAGGCTGCTATGTCTTCAAATTTGCAAATTCTAGAGATAATAAAACTTGCATAGCAGCTGGTCGTGACAGCCTGGGGTAAGGTAGCGAAGGTAAGAAAACCGAGCGCATGCCGGATCCCGAACATCTCACTTACTCTCGTCAATGTCTGGAGGGAGTCCTCCCACGAACACTTTCCGTGAGTATTTCTCGCCCGGAGGATCGTAGTGGAACTTCCTGATTGGTGAGTCCTGGATTGAGGGATGGAACACCTGCTCGCTGTCCTGGTTCAGTAACTCGTACAGCATGGTCTCTGCGGGAAGTGTGGCGGGTTGAGAAGTGGCGGGTTGAGAAGTGACGGGCTGATATGAGCGGGTTGAGACTTGAGATAGAGGAACATTAGGAGGATAAACTGTACCTGTAGCAGAGGAAGCAGGAAGGAAGTTAAGATTATCCTGTGAGGATGCATCATTTGATCTGCTTGTCGGACTGTTGAATGGTAGGGGGCGAGGAACGCTGTTCTGCTGAAACAATTAATGGTAATTAGAGATAATTAACAATAATTACTCAGATAATTTTACAGGGAATGAAAGAATGCGTAGTTTCATCGTAATCATGCAGGATTTCTTGTACTTTACAGCACGAAATGGGGTGCGATAACCATCATGTTGGAGCGCAATATGCGTAATGAGCGACCTCCCAGCGACGTCTCAATGGTCTTAATTCGGCGGTAATCATGGGAGACGTGGGGGGGGAACGAATGTCATCTCTTTATATAGAGACTCATTAGTACAAGGAACTGCTCACAGGAGATTCTCGACAGCTGCTGTTGGAGCATATGTAATTTCTTGATTTGAGTAGTAGTAGTAGTAGTGACAGAACGCGGTATCCGTGGTACACACACATGTTACAGTATGAGAGAGGGAGAAAGCGATTAGAGTTTTAACTTGCAATCTCCTTGATTGGAAACCCCAATGCGATATTCTCTCTCCCTCCCTCCCTCATTTAATATCGGTGTCCCCCACAACTGCGCTAGGAGTGCGCTGCAGGGTACCAATCACGCCATCTTGGGGAATATCGGCGGGGTAATTAGGAAGTCGATTGAGGGGGTCTAATGGCGTAACAACCTCTCATATGATTCACGACCTTTTAAATGCTAATGGGAAACAAATGAGCCGTTCCGGAGACGTCCTTAAATCCTCGAATTGGGGAGCTTGCAACAAACTTGACAGCAGCAGACAGCAGCTTAACATGCAGTATCCAGAGTACACGAAACAGGATTTACATTGAGACAAGCAATTGTTGCGCACAAATCTAATTATTACAGCATGCACATTGTGTCATTCATCGGCCCTCATCAAAATCATAACAAAAGGCAAAAATAGATTTAGAATGTGCTACATGTAACATTCCAAAGGATTTGTAACTTGCACTGTGCTCGACAGATAGATATCAAACCTTCAAAACTGGATTTCCGCCACCCACAAACAGATTTTTTCTCATTGACTGATAATAGAGCTGCATGTTTGGATCTTTTTTACAGCTCATAGTGTTAACGGTAGCTATGTCTTCCTCGGTTAGAACAAACGTGGGAACCTGTGTACATCATACTCTAATATATAACTGCACTAGCGTCAAGCTCGTAGCGGGCATTGCGCTTGTCTACTCTATAACAAGTCCGAGCCAAGGTTGGTATGGGTATCATAAGGGGGAAACGGATATCTCATCATACTATAGCATTGAAATTACTATAGTGTAACTTTAAAAGAGAGGGAGAAAATGAACAATATTGCAGGCAAAGCAGAGGTTGACTTACCTTAGAAGGGATGACGGAATCCCGAGTTCCGAATGAGGAGTTCCCGCGGCGCCCACCCCCAGATGAGGACATGTTCTTGAACGCACTTCTCATCAGATACGTCTGCAGGTTGCTGTTCATGGCAAGTTGCGTGGCAGCAAGGTTGTTCGTGCTCCACCCATTTGGGTTTGCAAACGCAGCCATGGGATTGTGTCCAGAGGGTCCGTTATTGAACATCGGTCGCGAGATTGGAGCATTGATGGCAGGCGATGAGAGATTCTGTGTAGCCCAGGAGGAAGCATTGATTCCGGGATTAGATACCCACTCGTTGAGCCTCGACTGGTTAGGGAGGTTGTTGAGCTGGGAAATGCCTTGTATTGAGTTGTTCTGCATGATGTTGTTCTGCAAGCTGCTCCCAAGCCCAGGCCCATAGCTAGTGGAGGTAGGCGACGAGTAGGACGAACTGTAGGCCGAGGACGAGCTCTGGTTACTAGCCACGTCACCGTTTGTTGAAATAGCCAGCGATTGGAAGACTTGTGCCACATCATCGAGAGTCGTGTTATTCCAGAACTGGGGCGAATCATACAACTCTGTCTTAATGTGGTCGGTAGTGGAGGAGCTCTCATCACTCGGGTTGTTTTCTCGGATATCTGCTGTACACTTCAGGGGATCAGGGAGGCCCGGTCTTTGGAATGATTGCTGGTCCAACATTGTGGCTCCTAGTATTTGAGGCATCAAGATTGTTCACGTTCTTGCTACCGGGATTCAATTAATCAAGTAGAAGTTAAAGAAGCCAGTGTCATGTAACTACTACATTAATTTGATATTACCACGTTCTAATACAATTACAAATGTCGCATATGGATAAATTCATAACATTTCTATATTGGGACTGTATCACTTGACAAAAGAGGTGTGGTGGAATGCCCTATTCAGTTACATAAGGTAGTAATGAAATAAAATTTCAATTCAAAACAGTTGATGGATGCCATGCCAGGTAAATAATCATGGAGCAGATAAGAGACACGGTGTGTCATGACAAGTCATGGATCAAAGATTAAAATAAGGGAGCAAAACTGAGGCAAGTCCTAGATATGATCTTTAGCTTATGAAAGGTTCGCTTTAGAGTTCAAGCATCAATAAACGCACCACAAGATATGTATTATGACGCAGCCTCCACTATCCTTTCTTCACCTATGCCCTAGAAATGACCTTATTGAACAACAATGAAAATCATTATAGAGAATCATGAAACGTGTTGACGGGGATCTAGCAACCCACCATCATGGGATTGGGAATACATAGTTTTAAGACCATGCTGCATACTGTGTAGCGAACTGAAAAGAAGACAAAGTTCTCTGGTAGGATCACGTGTGAGTTATGAACCAATCCTATATTTAAACGTAAAACTTCTATACTATTGTTCACAGACTGCAAACTGTAGTTGAATGTGACGGATAAGCGAAATGACAGTAGACGTGGTACCTTCAACAGAATATCCAGAAGCAATACAACATACCTCCTCTCTACTGCAAATGACTTATAAATGTGCGATCCAGTGCGAAAAACAACGTAACCGGCCTCAATATAATCCCTCAATACATGTCTCGCGCGGCGCGTCAGCTATACACATCATCTGATTAGGGTCTCATTAACAACCAGTCTGTCTCTTTGCCTCATTCGGTAATTTTCTATGTCTCAAGATTTACTATGGCAGAATATTTAAAACTTTTGATTCCATGTAATTTGTCGATCGATGATAGACCCTGTTGAGAATTTCGTTTTGCGCGGCGCAAATTTATTCTCAGACAGCCGCTTCGCTTGTCAGATCACAGATGTTACCTGACCTGTTTCTCGCGCCGCGCGCGAGAAACAGGTCAGGTACTCAGGTAACATCTGACAAGTGCATTCCGATCCTGCGCGTTGCCGCGTTAACGCGTTTGCGTTCGGACGCGGATGCGATGTGATCCCGATTCCGCATTGTATAACATCTGACAAATAATTATAAATCCCGCCAGCGCTAAGCAAGGGTAGGGTGAATTCTTACAAGATCCCACACGACCCGCGCGCTTACGAAATTAAAGCAGTGGAATGGACACTGGACAGATAACAATATAATGTTGTTGGGTTTCCCCTACCGTCGGCGCCGCGCAATTGTCATTGCACATTTGCACTGCCAGGGAAAAAATCCCGCCAGCATGGGCAGGGTCAAATCCTACAAACAATAACGCAATCTCAAATTTCGAACCCAAAGAAAAGCATTTTAATTTAAAATGTAAATCACATTATATCAAAATACAAAAATAATATGACTAAATTTTGGTACAAACAAATTAAAATACCAGTTAATTTAAATACGGACCAGCACCATTGTAAATGTCTTCTTAATCTAATTGTATCAGAGGAAATCCTGGTCACTAATGATCACTTCACCTTGGGGCAACGAAACCATAGCAAAGTTGTGCCATCGCAGATGTTTTCCACGTACATTATCTGCTAAGGAATAATACTGCTAAGATGAAAAAATTTCTCACATCGGAGGAACTATTTTTAGGTTACTCGACATGAGTTTGGAAGGGTCCAAAATTTAGCTATTAGATCCTCGAAACAAGGCACCCATCAAAAATCAGAAAACTCCTAGCTTAATCAAATAACTAAAAGCCACACTCAAAATCTCGACGGACACCAATTATCTCTAGCTGACAGCTGTTGCAAAAATTTCACATCGGGAAGTATTTTACAGAGGATGCCTTCCGTTGGAGCACTAAAACAAGTCTTCAAAGCTAAAAACTTGGAGAAAAACACCAAGTTTTTATTTTCAACGTAAGCAGCTGTTACTCTAAGTTCAAAATACAACAGAAAATCTATTCTAGAAGAGAGCTTCCATCTCTTCTCAAGTTAACGTATGGCAGAAAGAGGGCTATTCATGAAGAGAAAGGAGTTTGGGAACAAATTTTCGCAGCAAGTACCATTATCCATCAATATTTGCTCAGCCTTAGCACCTCATGGCAAATGGCAATAACTTTCAATCAAATACTTTTATCGCAAGAATTGATATGATAAAAAGGAAAACCTTACACGCGCAGTTTATTACCAAAAGAAACATTCATCTCATGTGGGGACCAATGCAGAGGGACCAATATCATCCCAGAGACAAAAACCTAGTATAGAAGTATACAAACCTTGTCAAAATTAAATAAAATGTCATTAAATCGAGTTCACTTCGGATAAAGGTAACATATGGGAACTGTCCAAAGCAAGATGGGCGTTGATCTCTTCTTGAAGATGAATATCCAAGGAAATTCGTGAAACTTCATTCTCAGGACCAATGAATGGGGTTAAAAGCCATGATGTCCTTTACGAAAGGACATCACACGTTTCAAACCCGTTTCACCGGGTTAAGATTGGCTGCAGGTAGGTTGTGAAAGTGTACTACTTTAAATTGGCAGTGACAATACATCCTGGATTCGACGACAAATATCATCAGTGTAACAGTCATAGGTTGGTTCACATGTTACGCTATCATGGGTTTTCGACCATCACTGTTCATGCTATGGCAACAATGCTATTGAGGCAATATGTGAACCACTC
The DNA here is from genome assembly GCA_946803715.1 of Beroe ovata. Lineage (NCBI taxonomy): Eukaryota > Metazoa > Ctenophora > Nuda > Beroida > Beroidae > Beroe > Beroe ovata. The sequence goes on along the minus strand of CAMPET010000003.1, from coordinate 526,221 downwards.
CTTTTACAAATACAAGGGAAGAATTAAACCTAATAGTACTAGCGCAGTGCAATCAAAACGGAACAGATCCGCATTTTTTCTAGCTTGGCGCACTATTTCGAAATCAATTGCACTGTGCTGAAACTGTGTATCCAGGAAAAGTTCTAGAAGTTATCCGATCTTCTACCAGATCCTTTAAATTATCATAATATCCCAATAACGAATATGTGTGTGAGTAGTTTCAATGCTATGCCACTTTATAATCTACGTCTAAATGATGAACAATTCCTACAATAAACAGGCAACTTCCCGAAATTTCTCAATGAATAAAAATAAAATTACCATGGATTTAGTGCTCTTTTTGTCGAAGATAAGTATGTGAATCTAACTCTTGGTCGCCCATTGTATACTTTAAAGACAGATGGGACAATTTCCAGCGGATCATTACTTGTGATACAATTCAATTCACGGTTCTTAAGTGCTCATTATCACTCGGCTTGGCATTTGATCTTTGGTCTTCCATTCAACATCGAGCGTAAATAACACGGACAAATAAATTACACGATCCGAATTTCTGCATAATTTGGTTAAGTGTAAAAGCCCCCTTTAAACCTAGCATTATTTGCCCGTAAACAAATACAAATTATTAGTGGCCGCCACGGCTATAACATTGTCCGTTGGATGCCAGTGTGCGTGCAAGATTTTATGACTAAAGTCTAGCATTTCCACACTTATTTCGTCCTTTCTTCTCTTTGGACCAACACCAACTTTGCAATGTTTCAGTTGAGTCTTGGGCTTTGCCGATTCTCTACTTGCTTCAAAACATGCATCCTTACTGTTCGTTCGATCGAAGATACGGAAGAAGTTGTTGTAAGAACCCGTTAGAATTGAACTGTGATTACGTTAAGGAATAATAAACTGTTAAATTAAGTGCGTCTGTAATGTAGTTATCTTCCTAAAATTCTGAATTTACAGAACATTCACTCGGAAGTTAAGATGGAAGCCGGATAAAATCCTCCCAATAAATCTGATAACAGAACATCACGCGCGGCGCGAAAGACGCGCAGGTCGAATGCTTGTTGTAAATTACTTTACACGATTTTGAATCTATTTGATGACGATTGTATACTTTGCGCGCGCGATACGCGCGTTTTAAAACTCGTAATTTTCGCCTTCCAAACAAATTTTGAACAAAAACAGGAATTTCCTCAGCTTTTCAAAAGGATACTTTGATGGCCCACCCCAAACAACTTCGAATTTATCGAAGATGCAGTCGTTTTCATACAGAGAACACAGCTTTGATCGAAGATATTCATGGACGTTGTACGTTTCCACCGGTCTGCTATCCATATTCAAGTCCCAAAGCTGAAATGTTAATTGAAGCTGTAAAAAGTAACCATTGATGAAAGTTCACATACACGTTCACAGTTGATGAGTCACTCACAATGATTGATATCTAAACATAATATAGGAGTTTCCTAATCCTACCCAATTGGCAATTACTTCATGGGGCCAGTTCCAACGAGAAATTGGGTATGGGTATTGGGTATATCATAACCGGAGTGCCCACTATGACATAATGACACGAGCCTATTTTACCAGAAACCCCGATACTACTGTTTGACTTTTGTCCTAGTTCAATGCTCTTCTAACACCAGTGAATGAAGGAGTCACATTGATGATAACACCTCATTGGGTCATATCATGACGTAACAGCCAATTTGTCATTTGTGACACATCTCGCATAAAAAGAGAATGCAACATCGATCATATCGTGAAATCGTCCTCTTCTGAGCGATATTATAACAAGCACCGAATTCCGATCACTTGAAATATCGGTACTCAAAATACAGGCCAAGGTATTGTTAAATTGTATATCATGTTACAAGTTATTATCAAAAAAAGGGGGGGTAGAAAACTGATTCAACTTATCGCATTCCAATACAAATATCAATGAACGAGAAAATCAACATGGAAACCTTACGCAGTTTGAGGAAGTGTACACGTACCTTTACCGTGAGATAATCTCTTGAAACCATGTATCTTCCACATGATGAAAACTTGACATCTGATATACTGGAAATAATCTCCGAGAAGAAGGATTTGGTCGTGGAATCTTCCTGTTCCTCAAACACTGGGTAAAAAACATCGGACATCAGCACACTTTAGATAACAATTACTATCTTGTAAAACACGGCAGTAATTTATCTGAAAATCAGTGCGGATGAATGAGGACAAACACTGAAGTTGGACATACTCTTTGCGTGTTGGTCGCATAATGCTTGTGCCCTCATGTCACATAGCCTGATTGTCCCTTTACTACTACTGTACACGAAGTAGTTGCAATGTTGAGGGTGGAACTTCGCAGCCGTTATAACCTGCAGATATCAAATGGATCTATAGGCATATGCTTACTTAATTAGCTAAGCATATGTTCATTGGAGTCAGTGAAGACACCACACGAAAACTGACTTAACATCACTGACATCAGTCATCACACCACTGACATCAGTCACCACACTACTGACATCAGTCATCACACCACTGACATCACACCACTGAAATCAGTCATCACACCACTGACATCACACTATCACACCACTGACATCACACTATCACAGCACTGATATCAGTCATCACACCACTGANACATCACACTATCACAACACTGATATCATTCATCACACCACTGACATCACACTATTATATCACTGATATCAGTCATCACACCACTGACATAAAACTATCACAACACTGATATCAGTCATCACACCACTGACATTACCCATCACACTATCACAACACTGACATACATCAGTCATCACATCACTGACATCACACTATCACAACACTGACATCAGTCATCACACCACTGACATCACACTATCACAACACTGACATAACCATCGCTCGTCATATATACCTCAGTCAACTCCTCCATGTTAGCTGGCTTGATGTCGACCACGTTGTAGCACTCATTCGTTGAGTCTAGGTGCCACAAGTTGATACGGAGATCATCGGCAGAGAGGTATGTTTCATCGTCACTATTCAGTGAGATTGAATTGATGTGGTAAACGTGCGCTTTGTCGTACAACCTGGGTAGCAAGTTCAACTGTTACGTGACGATGTCATCTTGAAACATATCGGTAATCGGTGATAAAATCACTGTTTTGACGTATTCAGCAGGAGCCACATTCACAAGACAAAAAATACAAACTTTTTAGTTGTAGCTTCCACCGTTAGTTCGTTTACTGGCACCAAGCGGGGTATTCTAAGTTTGTTTATCGATTGAACGTCCCTCTGTGCGCCATACTCGTCATACAGATTAAAGCCGTCCATTCGGTACCGCCGTTCTGATACTTTCCATAACTTGATAGTTTTATCTGAGTGAAAATTTATCATGAATAGTTGCCAAGACAATCACACGTTCGACGACAGATACATAGATGTCGACCGTTAGTCTCACCATTAGTTGATAATAAGAATAAGTTATTGTTCTGTCTTTTGAGCCATTGTATTTCGTTTATCTTTTCCTCAATTTCTAAACTCTTCAAGTAATCGAACTGTGGCTCATGACTTTGGAATGTACTGTAAACACTGTATTCGCCTTTAACCTGTTGAAAAACGAAGATGAGCGGAGACATCTACTATAATATGGAAGAACAAATTCATCATTTAACTGTCAAGATAAGACGAGTCACTTTCATCTGAAAGAAAATTCAATTTAAAATTTGTTGATTGATTTACCATACCCCCAAATCTTTCTGGAATATTACGACTCTACCGCCTTTATCTCCAGTAGCTAGAAACTCCCCATCGTGATTGAACTGGACCGTTGATATGATATCAGCTGATGAGTTGTAATTGGTTAAAACACGTTACAGTACACATCACAGTAGGATGTTCACAGTTACTAAGAGATCACAGTGTTCCTTCCAAAACAGATTGACGTCTGAACAGACTGAATTCGAAATTGTAGTATGACTTTTTAATGACCGACCTTCAGTCTTCAAATAGCTGGGACAATACTAAGCAGTGACAGTATAGCAGTTACAGTAAGCAGTTAAATATGTGAATAATGGAAAGTGGCCTTCTTTGGCTATGAACAACTTACCATCTGTTATATCTTCTTCAACATTACCCTTCACTTGTGAAAAGTACCACTGAAGATCACTAGAGGATATGCTAGCTCCATTAGCACCTGAGATTTTACGGTTCATTTACATAATACATGGTGTGTTGAAAGATCCCGGACAAAAGCAAACGTCCATATCTCAGCTTCTGATTGGAGTTTCTACTTTCTTGATGAAATTTCTGATAGGTATTAGGTATGGGTTACAAGTTTTTGAAAAAAATTCAAATTTTTGCTCAAAAAATTTGGCTCCTTGTTAATGAGCCACAAAAAGATAAGCTCTCTACACTCTACAGTATCATGTTTGACACAATATAATATATTGCTCATAATAGTAAAATATTCTCAAAATTTGAACAAGATTGCCTCAAAAAAGCCATGTCTTATGCCTGTATGCCTGCCTCTAAATTTCATCAAGTTACTCCTAAAAGAAGTTGAAATGTAAGCCTGTACTATTGTCCACATTTTTGACACACTCGGTGTAACAGGGTGAAAACAAAATATGTTTCCACAAAAATTAGCTTCAAAGCTCTCCAATGAGAAGTCTCTGTATGATTATATTATGCTCACTTGTAAGAAATCATAAATCACTCACCTGTTGCCATGAAAACTATCTCCTCCTAAGAAATAGAGAATGTACAATTACATATTTTCAGTATTCAATTCATTTAAAATTTTAATTCAAATGAGCAAACAAATTGACATCAGCACTGAAGTTGCCACCCTAGGTTTGATGTGGCCAAACTTTCCTATTCGGCAGATATATTGCTGAAAGAGATCCAATTTGATTTAGGGAAACACGCTTTCTCCTGCAATTGGAACATAATCTGACGAGTGCATGCATGAAATTCCTGTTACATAAATGGGCACTTCTTGGAATTCGTTGGCAGAACCCTGCAACCACGCATATTCTTGCTGCAGTTGCTATGTTGATGCAGGTAGTTTTGATCTACATAAGAATTTAGTTGCATTTGTAACAACTATTTAGAGAGCGTGTTTGTACTAGGATGCAAATTTGCCACCATGCATTTGAGTCACATGAGTTAAGCAATTATTTCTCACCAATGTGGGGGAACCTCTAGATTATCAATAAAAATAATATTTCCAAAGTAGGCCTAATAGAGCAAGAACCATGTAAGCCCCAGAGCATGGCATAGCAAGGAGGATGACCCAGTGGCAATACATGATTTTCCTGCTTAGGGTGCTTAGAACAAGAATCTCACAGGAAAAAATTGCTACAAGATTTACTAGCAATTTGGGCATTGCGCATATCAGCTCGACAATATAGCATCACTTGGCCGATGAAGGCCAAATCAATGCAATGCAAAACTGGGGTAATGACATGTTTCGGCCGGGCCTTCGATGGAAGCGTGCATGAGTCGAGCTAGCTGTTGTCAATCAATTATGGATGACGGAGTGCGAGTGATAGACTGTGCACATGTTGCGCGGAACATGATAGTCTGCAAAGACCTTGTCGATCGATGATAGACCCTGTCCATGTCGAGAATTTTTCGTTTCGCGCGCGCGCGGCGCAAACTTATTCTCAGGCAGCTTCGCGCGCGCGGCTTGCATCAGCGGTCTGGCATCGGCCGACAATATATAAACCCTGTCGAGAATTTCAGTTCGCGCGCGGCGCAAACTTATTCTCACTTCTGCGCAGACCTAGACGCAGCTTGCATCAGCGGTTTGGCATTGCCAAACTTGCCGGATGTTATCTGTCCACTGTTTCTTGCGCGCGGTGCGCGCGCCTTCATCGAAGTTTCGGCCTTCAACTAAGTTTCGGCCTTCGATGAAGGCGCGCGCGCCGCGCGCAAGAAACAGCGGACAGATAACATCCGGCAACGCCAAACAAAAGAATAGAGGCCAGATAAACCTCTTTCATATTTTCTGGTGTCCAGTCCAATTATCCTTATTGAAGATGTTCAACCAGAATTGCAAAATAGGTTGTGAAGTATCAATCACCAGAAAGTAAAAGAAGTAAGATACTAGCTCCTGCTCAGAGTTGTTGGATGTGAATTCAATTGAAAAGGAACAATGACATCATTGAATTTACTGGCTTGCTTCTCTGACACTTTTACTGACACTTACTGCTATGCATAAAGGTTTAATAAGTGTCATATTTATTTCTTGAGAGCATAGGTGAGGCTACACTAAGTGCACTATGGCGGATCAGAAGGCTCACCTGGAATTTTGTCTCTGAAAAGATATAATTTGATCCTTCTGATCCACATGTGGATCACAGGGTTCATCTAAGGTGACCCTTCTGATCCATGTGGTGCTTCCCTGGGTCAAATTGGATTTCAGTGACCCTCCTGATCCACTTAAGGTGGTGACTTGACCCCAGATCAGAAGGGTCACCTAAGATGAACCCTGTGATCTACGTATGGATCAGGAGGGTCACACAGAAAAATAGAATTTGACCCTTCTGATCCATACATGTGGATCACCGAGTTCACCTTAGGTGACCCTTCTGATCCACATTGTGCTTCCCTGGGGTCAAATTGGATTTGAGTGACCCTCCTGATCTACCTATGGTGGATCAGGAGTATCACCAAATTTTCACTTGACCCCAGATAAGCGCCACGTGGATCAGAAGGATCACCTAAGATGAATCCTGTGATCCAAATGTGGACCAGAAGGGTCAAATTATATTTTTAAGAGATATGACTCCGGGTGAGCCTATTGATCCGCCATAGCGCACTTAACATATCTACTATACTTATGATACTATTACCTCTGTATCATCACAGATACTATTTATTTAAAATCTTATATGCCAAGTTATTCTATCTAATTTATACCACCCTTTAGGTTATGTCAAATGAAGATGATGATCATGTTTTGTTTGGCACAAAATTTACTAATTTCTTAGCTCAAGGAAAGATAAAACACAAGCAGGATGAAATAGTTACTGATGACAATGGTAGGAGAAGGTTCCATGGAGCTTTCACAGGAGGATTCTCTGCAGGATATTTCAACAGTGTGGGATCCAAGGAAGGTGAGATCCAGGGATTATTCTCTTGAATTCGTTGACAAATGAAGTTAGACCTATTATTGTTAGAAATATTGCTCATGATCTGAAATTTCATTACATACCTGTCCCATGTTTCAGGATTCACCCCCGCATCATTTGTTTCATCAAAGGATAATCGCCATGCTTTATCAAACCAATCAGTCGATACATACATGGATGATGAGGATATGTCAGGTTTATTGAGTCTGCAAGATGGTTATCAGTCATACTGAAAACTTGACTCATGTATTCAGCAAGAGTTCTGTAAATAACGTAGATCCATTTTAATGCATTGAATTATTCAGCATTTGGCATTGCTCCTAAACATATTGGAAAGTCTGGTGAATACAAGGAAGAGAGACAGGCATCAGATAATTCACTAATATCCATCATGACAGTTGACAGGTGAATAAGGATAATAAGCATTTGTCGTGAGCGTTCTTAAAAGCCTTTTTTCAATTGTGGCCCTTAATGATGAAGAGGTGCTATGCTGATTCCTATGACAATTCGCATCAGGGATTCCAAAGGAATACGGTTAATGAAAGCTATGGGCTGGAAGCCAAGTTTTGGGGTTGGTCCCCGGAAACAGGTTATTTTTAAAGAAACATTTGGACTGTGGTTGTAGACCTTTTTAAAGTAGGGTGAAATATTGAAATTCTATTGAGTGAAAATGAATGTTTAGGTGGAAATTAAAGTGTCGTCAGTCTACACATGCCAGCCGCCTCCTGGATATAAGGCACATCAGGTAAGTAATTGCTAAAGTTCTTGATAAGAATTGCTGAGTTTATGACCTGGATAAAACACTTCATGACATCATTGCTTTTGTAGGGTAATCAGGATGGAGGGAGCGACCACAGTGATGATGATGACATGTATAAGATGGGTCTCTTCTTGGCCCCATCAGAAACCACACAATACTACCTCCAACCACATACAACAACTCAAGGCATTGGATACACTGGCTTATCAGGTGACAAACCTACTACCTCTTCTAATGTTTCTGCAGTCGGTGGCTTCTCTGGTGAAGCTTTTGGTGTCGGTGCACTTGAAGAAGCAGAGGAGTACAGTGTGTATGATACCGACAACAGATCCAATTACAATGATAAGATAATGGAGGAGGGTGAAAGTTCGATTCACGATATTCATCTCTCTCACAAGTTTAACTCCACTAATACCGATTACCTTTCCAACTTCACCTCGGGCAAGTCTGATAAGTATCTGAGAAAGGTATTCCCACCACCAACCCTCCCGCCTGGATACAAGCCTTATCACCATCCTGAAATTAGGATAGTTGAGAGGGTTAATCCATCCTCTTCGATAAGTGAGCGAGCTGTCAAGTTGGGAATATCTGACTTTGACACGCCTGCTCCTACCGGAGTGCCAGCAAGTGCAGCGCCAGCTGTTCTGGAAACCCCCAAGCAGGATAATAGCACAATTCCCGCATCCTCTTCAAATACACAACCATTGTTTCGACCCTTTAAAAACGACCCTTCGAAAGAAGAGCGTTACAACAGGTTCATGGCAGGCAAGGATATTGATTACACATCCGCCAATATGACTGATTGGGAGCAGGATAGGGAGAAAGATGAATTCATTAAGTCTTCCAAGTTCTTCAAGCCTCTAAGTTGGGAGATGTCCAGCAGATTCGCCTCCGCCGGTACTAATGTAGAAGAGGAAGAAAGAAATTCCCTTCAGAAGCAAGCAGAGGAAGAGAGAAGGGAAGCAGTCAAGATGAAGATGTTTGGTCAACTCACAAGAGAGACGCACCAGTGGGTTCCTGCATCTCTGGTCTGTAAGAGATTCGACGTTATGAACCCATATCCAGAGTAAGTAGAGACATCCTGCATTGAAAACACCATTAAGTCGACCAAAATCAGCTATCAAGGGCTCCTAGTATAGGCAGCAGCCATTCTTAATAATTATTAATTGTACATCGAATTGATAGACAGTTTCTGCAACCATATACCCTTACTGCAACTATAAATTCGTTTTGTACTAAAGCCTTGCCGTTTCAGTATCCAGAGTGTTGGCACTATTCGGAGGTTTAACAGATTACATATAACAACAAAAAATTCTCAGGTAAATCTCTAAAAATGGTGTTCAAATACCATATTTCATTTTCTATTCCATTTGGGACCTAAAGCAATAGAAATTTTTTCCCACCATCCAATAGGTGAATGAATCGTCAACACCAGTAACCTCTGCACAACCAGCCGATAACATGCCATACACTGATATCCGAGATACTGTCGACACAACGGGTGAAAAGCGCAGAGCAACTGGTTATTCCGAGGCTGGGGACGACGGTGATGATCGGAAACTGGAGGAGAAAATGAATGACAACATGGACTTGTTTAAGTCAGTTTTTGCAGAATCATCCGATGAGGTTAGCAGTTTTGTGTGGCTTTTAATTACAAATGTTTATAATTACATTTCTAATGAGAAAAAGGAAGTATCATTGGTTTCCTTTCAGGAGGGTAGTGTTGAAGAAAATGATGTACCTGAAAATGTCACTCCAAGCGCTGAACGAGATGCACCTTCAATAAAATCCGAAATTAGAGATGGTGCCATTGATGAAGATACAGCTTTTGAGGAATTATCAGCAAAAAAAGAATCAGAGAGTGAAGAATTGTTATCACAACCTGTATCTGTAGGAAATTCAGCTTCCCTCCTTTCATCATCGTGCTCTATTCCTCTTACAAGTGTCAAGCAAGAAGTCCAGAATCCTGCGGAGGAGTTGACCCCCGTAATAGTTCCATTGCCTCCATCGTTAACAGCTTCTGCTCCAGTTGGTATCGTCTTTAACAAAGCGAGGTACGAAAAGACTGAAAAGCATTCAGCTTCGTCTATTAATCTTGATAAAGAACTCTTAGAAAAGATAAGATCAAATCCCGATGGAGGCAAAAAACCAAAGAACAAAAAGGACAAAAAAGCAAAAAAGAAGAAGAAAGAGAAAAAGAAGAAGCACAAAAAGAAACATAGTGTTACATCAGCTAGCCCTGTGTCCGATGGCTACAGTGAAAGCAGATCTAGATCGATATCTCGTTCTAAGAACGGAAAAGAAAGCGAATATTCTCCAAATTCGAGGAGTTTGAGTCAGTCAAGGAGAAGACGTACTCCACATGAAACGCCATCACCAGAGAGAAGACCTCTCTCTCCTAGAAGGAAGAGGCATCCATCAACGAAGAATCGTGAACATGACGTGAAAACGGCTGGAAAAATTCACGAAAGACGAAAGTCTAGCAGCTCAGAGAGCTGGTATCATCGATCACCCCAATCTACTTCAACCAGAGACAGACAATCACGCAAACACTCCAGTAGACACTCTAGCCAGGAAGGTGACACTCCTTCCACCTCTGACAGAAGGAGGAGGAGCAGGAAGACTAGTAGACAATCTCGGAATGACTCTCCCCGGAATCGGTCTCAGAGTTGGTCTCCAAGTGAAGCTAGAAAGTTCAGAGACTACAGTAGGTTCAGTGACACAACAAACAGGTTACCTGCTGATCAAGCGAACTCAAATTATAGTCCCTCAAATACGAAGATTGGGTATGGAATCAATCGAGGAAATGATGAAAAGGGTCAAGTATGGGTGCAAGGGCAAAGTGGAGCTGGTGATCGGTGTGAATCAAGTAGGCCTTCCGCCGTTTCACGATTAGGTCGGAGAGCAACTGCGCCATCATTTGACTCAGCCAGTGGAAGTATTGGTCAGTCAGGTCACAGTCGGACGCACCCACACCATGAACATGAATCGTTTCGCTCAAGTGAGCGTCCCATGAAAAACGTCACACCACAGACACATCAGAGAAGGGCCCTGCCAAAAGATTGGCAACAGCCCCAACAAGTAAATGATTCAGTAAAAGTGGGAGAAAATCTCTGCAGTGGTTCCCCATCAGTTATGGCAAGTAGTGGCTCTGTTCAGACGACTCATTCAGACCCATCAAATTCTTCTAAAAGGAAGAAAGAGTCCGAGAAAAAAGCTGCCTTTGTACCCAAAAGAGCTCGTGCAATCGATTTCTGTGATATCTGACTGAATGGGAATGAGTGGTTGATTGAATCCATTATCCATATCTGTTGGTTTCGTCCAATCTTTCCAATCGTGAGAACAGCTTATTTAATAACTTGAGGATTCGTTTACAATTTTTAACTGTCAACACGGTGTGTTACATTTGCTTCGTCTTGTGAGCTTACAATTGAAATGCTTAAATTCAATGTATAGTGTATGTATTGAATTATTCAATTTATGTATTATACCTACCGAATGATATGTTTGGATCGAATTATAGGAATGTAGGAAGAATGTCGCTCGGAATTGTACTATCTGACACTATTGTCTCCACTGTGGAGGCAGGAGTCGCTGTGTACAATGAGATTCTGGGAGACCCTGCTAATGACCCTGAGATTGTGGGTAATCCCGGACGTAGGGATATGAAAAGAACTCGGAGGAGAGTTCCTCAGACTCTTGTCCGTAGAGTTGCACAAACTCTACCACTGAGACCGGAGTCAAGACTAAAGATACCAGTGAGTAGAGCATTTTCTAGTGCATGGAACACTTCTAGGACAATGTACGTCATACCAATCTCTGGACAAACGGGGGACTCATTCGTCATTACTTGTTGACACCATTACAATTTTCATAACTCTGACGTAGTAATGCGTTGACGCCAGTATTAAGTACGCCATAACAGGTTTCTGTGACGAATGAGGGACTCATTCGTCATTATTGCTGACACCACTGCATAACTCCGACGTAGGATTGCGTTGACACCAGTTATGTGCAGTATGTCACTTGTCATAACAGTCTCTGTGACGAGTGGGGGACTCATTCGTCATCACTTGCTGACACCACTCAAAACTCTACCTAGGAATGCGTTGACACTTTCTGCTGTACTTCATGACAGTCTCTGTGACGAGTGGGCCGTGGCATGGGAATAAGTTATTGTTGTTTAATATGCAGGATGATTGATATATTCTAATACTTGGTTACAACGTTCGACAGCTACCATTCCAGATAACCCGTTTTCAAGACGAGTATGGTATCTCTGTACCACTGCAAAACTCTAACGTAGGAATATATTGACACCAGTATGCAGTAGGTCATAACAGTATCTGTGACGAATGGAGGACTCGTTCGTCATTAGTTGCTGACACCACTGCGTAACTCTGACGTAGGAGTGCGTTGACACCAGTATGCAGTACGTCATAGCAGATCCCTGTTACGAATGGAGGACTCATTCGTCATTTCTTGCTGACACCACTGCGTAACTCTGACGTACGTTGGAGTGCGTTGACACCAGTATTCAGTACGTCATAACAGACTCTGTGACGAATGGGGGACTCATTCGTCATCACTTGCTGACACCACTGCAAAACTCTACCTAGGAATGCGTTGACACTAGTATGCAGTACTTCATAACAGTCTGTGTGACGAATGGAGGACTCCTTCGTCATTACTTGCTCACACCACTGCAAAACTCTGACGTAGGAATGTATTGACACCAGTATGCAGTAGGTCATAACAGTCTGTGACGATTGGGGGACTCATTCACCAGTATGCAGTACGTCATAACAGGTCTCTGTGACGAATGGAGGACTCATTCGTCATAACTTTCTGACACCACTGCGAAACTCTAACGTAGGAACGTGTTGACACTAATATGTTGTACTTCATAACAGTCTGTGTGACGAATGGAGGACTCATTCGTCATTACTTGCTGACACCACTGCGAAACTCTGACGTAGGAATGTATTGACACCAGTATGCAGTTGGTCATAATAGTCTCTGTGACGAATGGAGGACTCATTCGTCATTACTTGCTGACACCACCGCGTAACTCCTACGTAGGAGTGCGTTGACACCAGTATGCAGTACGTCATAACAGATCTCTGTGACGAATGGAAGACTCATTCGTCATAACTTGCTGACACCACTAGTTGACACTATCTGCTGTACTTCATGACAGTCTCTGTGACGAGTGGGCTGTGGCATGGGAATAAGTTATTATTGTTTAATAGGCAGGATGATTGATATATTCTAATACTTGGTTCCAACGTTCGACAGCTACCATTCCAGATAACCCGTTTTCAAGAAGAGTATGGTATCTCTGTATCCAACAATGGGAAGTACAGTGTCTCACCGTTTGAGGACACCTCCTGGCTCTATGAGGAAGAAGGGCACATCCACAGCTCCTTCAGAACTCATAGGGTCAGTGTTTCAGACTTGTGTTTCATGGATTTAAAAATCTGACGACATTTTACCATTATATTCTATATCAGTTTAATACGATAATAACTGTGATACTGAACGATGCTATAATTCAGTTCACACCGAACCCCTATCCGAAAGACTCTATCCAGCGTTGGGAGTTGAAGCCACCCCAGTTCAGAAGTGGTAAGTTCGAGTGTGTCGATCCTGAGGATATAGACAGTGGACTGGAGAGTGTCTCTGTGGTCACGAAGTCGAGTGACATTGCGGAGGAGCGAGTTGCGGCATTGGAGAGTGAACTTGCATCATTGAAGGTAATCCATGCCTGCTTCTACCCGGACGTGTTCGATCTATTGCTGTACATACTTGTCGATGTTGACTTTGTTCTCGGCAGGAGATGATGGCTTCATTTGCTCTGGCACAGATGCCCCCAGCTGCAGCCAGCACTCCTGTCACAAGTGAGAAGACCCAGGCTAAGACCCCCTGTCCTCCCCCTCCCCCTCCCCCTCCTCCCCCAGCCATGGCCTTCAAATCTTCCGTTCCACCGTCCCAAAAGTCGAGCAAGTTGCCTGAAATTAAAGAGGTGAGTTACCAGTGAAATTCTGTGTGGCTTCCAATAGAAAATTTACAAAATCGTTTATCTGTCATTATTAGATCGAAGTCAAACAACGATTGATATTGGGCAAACATAATGCTTCGTGGTATGAAACCAATCTTCAGTGCACTGAAGATTGGTTTCATACTATGAAACATTATGTTTGACTTCGATCTACTTACGCTCTTGTGATTCCGCAATTGAGCACTCTTGTCTTGGAATGACGACAAGTCAACAATTATATCTGTCATTATTATATATCTCTAATAGGATCGAGTAACTGCTGATCAAGCCACCCCTGATCTTAGCAGTGTTCTTAAAGATGTTGGGAAACAGAAAAGTCTCCTCAAATCAGTTGAAAAGTAAGTTCAGGCTAGATGTGAGGCCCCTGGGGTCAAGGTTAGCGTTATTTAAACGCTAACCTAAAGGGCATGGCGGTAGAATAGCGTCATCGTGCCTGTACCAATTTTCGAGAAAGGAGTTTTGGCACTACACGTTTTTCTTCACTATTACTGTTTTACTGTTTTAGATCGCCCGGTGGAACGCCCGTGAGACGACAACCGAAACCGTGCAACCCACAGGACCCAAACCTGATCCTTGCGAATGCTTTGAGGCAGAAGTTCGCAAACACCCCGACCACTATCAACGAGAGCACGGGTAAATTCTTACTCCCTATGTTTCGTGTCTGAAACTGTATAAACAGGAGCACTATTTCACACTTTTGGATACCAAATTTCATATTCTATCGCATTTTTCAGATAAGGAGGCATCGTTCAACGACTCGCAATCTGCTTGACGGAACATTGACGCGAATGTGAGCCGGGAATTGCCATGCATTAACGTACTCTGGATTCCATTACCGCGGCTGTCCTAATGCACTCGCAAATTTGTGAGCAACTCAATAACATTTATAAGATGATTATTCAATATGTTTGGATCGTTATTTTGATGATACTTTCTCATTGATAGTACATCACTGTTATCAGGCACATCTCTGTTCTGAATTATGCAATTTTCTTCTTCTAATTAAGGTTAAGCAGTGAGTTTATATAGGTGCCTACATAAGGTGCCAGATGTTTTCTGTGATTGAGAAGTACAGCCTTCGAATATTAAATGTTAACAAGTTCGATCTTGTTCATCAAGGTATCAGTTGCTTAAAGCGAGTTGCTTTATAATTAATTTTATTAAGCGAGTAAGTAACTTGATTACAAACGTTGACTGGGTGTTTTTAACTCAATGATATAAAAAATGTGCACTTGTTTCAATAACCAATCGTTTAAATGGTTGTATTGACCGCAGAATACAGTTGAAAGTAAGATCGTTATAGAATAGTGAATACAGGTGCTCGTAACTGGCAATTTATCCTTGCCAGTAATCGCATTGTCCTGCAATTCATCGCATAAGTACCTGAAAATGTAAACACTGCATTTTATCTAGTCCTCACTAATTCGCAGAATTCAAGAAATTCTATTTACTAAGATATCAAAATTTTCGGAAGAATTTCGCAAAACTGCTCGACTTCGTTGGAAGGAGCAATATTATGGAAGCAATAATGACAAGAACTAGTTTTCCAACTCGGGCCCTGATGATTGGTTCTATCAGTACCATGAAACCCGAGTTGGAAAACTAGTTCTTGTCATTATTGCTTCTAGTGTCATCGCATTCCTATCACCTATGTCCTAGTCACGCTGTGGTGTCAGCAAGTTATGACGAATGAGTCCTCCATTCGTCACAGAGGCCTTTCATGACTCACTGCATACTGGTTTCAGTGCATTCCTACGTCAGAGTTATGTATTGTAGTATGTATTGACTATTGCTGTCAGCAAGTTATGACAAATGAGTACCCCAATCGTCACAGAGGCCTGTCATGACGTACTGCATACTGGTGTCAAAGCGGTCCTACGTCATAGTCATGCAGTGGTGTCAGCAAAATATGACGAATGAGTCCTCCATTCGTAACAGAGGCCTGCCATGACGTACTGCATACTGGTGTCAACGCATTCATACGTCAGTGTTACGCAGTGGTGTCAGCAAGTTATGACAAATGAGTCCTCCATTCGTCACAGAGGCCTGTCATGACATATAACAAACTGGTGTCAACGTGTGCACACGTTGCGCGCCCCTGTTCTACTCAGTGAACTGAAAAGTCGTAGCAGCGCGCGCGGAGTATTTGGGTCACGCAGCGCGGGAACATGTCAACGCATTCCTACGTCAGAGTTATGTATTGGTGTCAGCAAGTTATGACGAATGGGTACCCCAATCGTCACAGAGGCCTGTCATGACGTACTGCATACTGGTGTCAACGCATTCCTACGTCAGAGGAATGCAGTGGTGTCAGCAAGTTATGACGAATGAGTACCCCAATCGTCACAGAGGCCTGTCATGACGTACTGCATACTGGTGTCAACGCATTCCTACGTCAGAGTTATGCAGTGGTGTCAGCAAGTTATGACGAATGAGTCCTTCAATCGTCACAGAGGCCTGTCATGACATATTACAAACTGGTGTCAGTGCATTCCTACGTCAGAGTTATGCAGTGGTGTCAGCAAGTTATGACGAATGAGTACCCCAATCGTCACAGAGGCCTGCTATGACGTGCTGCATGCTTCTTTGATGTAGGACGTTTCAATTTTGAAGCTTACTCATTCAAACATACTTAATTTCAAATATACTTAATTTCAATTTCTCTTATTCACTAAGTATCCGAAATTGAGTGTAGCACGCTCACTTGACGAGTGTTCTAGTATTTACTAAAATAAGTCTATTGTATGTAATACATTAAACGAGCACTTCTGAATTATGATCACGTCCCAGCAAATTCATTTTTCATGTCTCCTCGTTAGTATAGTGGTTAGTATTCCCGCCTGTCACGCGGGCGACCAGGGTTCGATTCCCTGACGGGGAGCTTTTTGCTCCATCTTCCGAAAACAACATTAAAGTGTTCATGTATCTTGGAATCGGTATTGGTTCCGATAATCAATACATGCATAGTTCAACCCTGAGAATTCACACACACACTGCACCCTAACAATGTAGCATTTTGTACAATAGGAGTGATTATCAATCACAGTTAATGTTTGTAAATTTGTATAACATACATTCAATTTTGGATTCATGACGGACCCATTGTTAGGTGAGCAGACGAACATAACAAAGCGATCCCAACAACTTCACTCGCTTTTATAATTGCTAACATTATTGCGATTGCTAGTTTTTGCGCTAAATTTGTATGCAAAGGCACCTGCACGATATAGATGTACGTGCGCGCGCTCTATATACCATCAGCGGATGAACTTGTGAATTTGGACTTTACTATGGAGGCGTTTTTAGTTCCACGGAAAAATATTTACTGCGAAGAAAGAATAATTGGATATCCAAATTCAATCAATTCCACGAGTATTTAAATGGTTGCGTTGTAATTGCAGGTATCTCATTTGTCTGGTCCCAATAGCGAGTGGGACATCTGCAATCTGTGATAACGTAATAAACGCACGTTATAAACAAACATGCTAAACGTTAGTTTATGGACCAAATTCAACTTCCTTACCACTGACATCTTAACTTTGCTCTTTAATCTTTTATTTTTCTTTGCACCAGGGCAACTGCTGCACTTCATTCCATTTCAAAATTTCCAATTTCCATGAATATTTGCAGATTAAACTGTTTCGGATGGATTGTGAAAAACATAAACAAGTATGCAGTGCACACTATGTAAAACACTATATGCACTTTGTCAATTGTACAATACGCAGGAGTTTCAGTTACATAGCGTAGTTTATCTTGAGTTTGTCTGCATAGCACATAGTTTCATTTAAAACTTAAGGGATCACTAACATGGATGGAATGAACAATGATATGGACCAAGGTGGGATGGATGATCAAGAAATGGATCAAATGGACATGACTTCGGGACATGGGGTATGACATGGTTTGTGTGTGTGTGTGTGTGTGTGT
>CAMPET010000003.1:498025-508257 GCA_946803715.1 Beroe ovata | reverse complement strand
TGTGTGTGTGCGTGTGAGTGTGTGTGTGTGTGTGTGGTGTGTAACTGATAATCCTATTCTGGCAGAGTGTATTCTACGTGAGCAGGTATGCAGACATCCTATTCCAAGGGGCAAGCACCACCTCCGTTGGTGGTATGATCCTGGCTGTTGCATTGGTTACAGTGGTGGCTATTCTGTACGAGTTACTGAGGCAGTACACGGCTGCATTCGATGAACCTGCAACATGCCCCTGTATAGAGGCTGGTAGCTGCGTGGTCGTAGAGATGAACCAAGATGAGGGGCCGGCTATCAGAGTAGCTGATGACACAGGGCTGGACAAGAAGGCGGATAAAGGGATCTGTCGCCGACACAAAGCTGTCTACATCCTCTTATCCGTGTTGTTGCACGTGGTTTCCCTGACGATCAGCTATTTCCTCATGTTGATTGCCATGACTTTCAATGTGTGGTTGTTCCTTGCCGTCGTTATTGGGTCGGGATTAGGCAAACTTGTTACCATGCTCCTCTTAAGGCAAGCCCCCAAGAGATCTGCCTCTCATTGTAATATGCCATGAATTACCGGATAATAACGGTCAGTAATACTGAGCAATGACACTCGAAAGTAGATACTATAGAGTTTTCAGTTTACTAGTGGGAAAGTTACAGTTGGGCATCGTTTGAGCCAGTTACATATTGATTATACATGTTTTTTTCCAGGGAGTGGGAGTGCACATATTGAGTGATTTACTAGATATCTTTGCATGGCTGGAAAAGGGTGGCGAAATATAGTAACCGTTGATTCGAATAACAATTCATAGAACTTCATTACATTATCACTGTGATATAAACTTTGACATAACGAAAATCTATAAATGAGTTATAAATCTGGCATAATAAGCTGATATGAAGCAAAATCTAAACTAAGTTCAAGAAAACAAGATACTTACAAATACAATATTAACGAAATTCAAATACAACAATATTACAAAAAGTCACAATGAATAATATTAACGAGGTACAAAATTAAAAATTCAAATATTGGAAGTCAAATTATGAAATGTGGTTTGACTAGGAGTCAAAAATGCTGACTCGTGAATAATTTAACGTTCAGTATTATTGTGAACCTAATCTCGGTAACGGGCAACAGTCTGATACCCTGCCAGAATTCACTGTATTCAGTCCTCATGACGTATCTCAAAGCCAGGTATATGGGTGGAACAAAAGTTCACTATTTTGGAGTAGAATTCCTCGCATTCACTGTCAATAACGTCACCCAGATGGTCCTCTTCTTTACCTGGGTAATGGATTGTTGTCATGACGGGGAAATTCCACGATACAATTCTATCGTTGATTCACGTCATGAGTCTGTACGTCACAAATTGAATTCTCGCACTTATTTCTGTTTTAAGTGACTGTAATCAGTGACTTCAGTCTACGAGAATTTAACTGTCTGCTACGATTTGCAAATATAGCATGAATAAAATTGGATTAATTATGGAAAACACGTTCAGGAATAATATGAATTTTGCGCTGATAACACTTAGAGAAAACCCAATAGCCTACATCAAGTTCAACATGACAGTACCCATCGCTAGTGTGATGGTCTTTACCTGGTGTGACATGGGCGTGGAGTTGGAGATCAATAGTTGAGTATCTCTGATAGCAGAACAGACTTTCCTCGTAGAGTTTTATCGCCATCACACCGTCCACCAGCAACACCTAAACAGGAGTAAACGGGACCTATGCAGGCTTAGTAAAGTCCTGTCTGGCTATGCAATGAAATTCTCGACAGGGTCTATCACATATCATCGATAGAGAAGCCAAGTCTTGATAATGAATTGAAATTGTATTGGAATTGTATTGGAATAGGGTGAATACAACATTGAGTATCGTACAAGTCAGAATCACCTGATTACGGAGGTTTAGCTTTGCATGGTTTGCTGCTATCAAGCTGACAGTATAGCTGGAGTTGAGCGGGAGTTCAAATCCACTGCCGTACCTCACCGACTTGGACGCTTGGCAGTAACCCGCGATGAGACGTGTACAGTCCTCCCCAAACTGTGGATAATAAGAATAAGATGACATTTAATACTTCTGGTGTTTATAGTGATGACACTTTGGTGATACTCAGAATAAGATGGAAATTTCTGGCATTCCTCTGGATTGCGAACTCGGACAATTGAATATACAGTAGTCAGTCTTTAATGGGTGATACTATATTACAAAAGTCATAACAGTGAACTGGCACTGGCTGATGAGCAAATGGTCGTACCGTTACAGCTATAGATGAGGCGAGGATAAGATAAGATCTAACATCAGTCTCAGGAATCAAACTACACGTACTCTCGTCGTCTAACAGCTGTTGCACAGTACACTCATCGTCAAACTCCTTATTCACCTGCACAGTTATTACAAGTCATGTGACTGTGAGAGGTGGATGACAAATGACATTGTCATGGTGATGAATAGTGATGACCGATATATGAGTGATGAGCAATAATGAACAGTGGAACATACCCGATATATAACATCCCAAGGTGGTGGTGATGGAGTGTTACTCTTTCTGTCTGACTGGACAGCCCAAATAGCACTCGTCAGAGGAAATATCTGCAGACAATATCATGACTTTCACCGATCAGAAACACGCGAGACCCATGGAGTAGATAATTCGGGGAGATATTTCTCGGGAAACACACACACATGAATGTAAACTGTTAATCAGCTAAACACCGCGCACCTCACACTTTCTCTTGCCGCTGATAGTTGCTCTGTTTTGGAGAATGGTTGCCAGATCAGCGCGAGCGTCCTTCTTCATAAGGTCCACGTCTCTGATCATTGTTACTCCACCTGATATGTAGGGTAACAACCATAACAATGAGGAGAAAACTTGTAACGTCTTTGAAATTGATAGACAACACCTGTTGTTAAGTGCGACAGATAGGGCGTGGTTCATATCTCACATCCGAAATTATCTGACCTGGAGCAGATAGAAGGGGTCCGACATTGAGCAAGCTTCCATCCCGTGTACCCCCGAGATGGGGACCAACAGCATCGCTCTGCAAAGTTATTATCATTACTGCAATCCTGAGTATGGGCAATGTTCCCCTCCCCGCACATATCATAGTGGAATAAGAATTTGAGAGAAGTTTCAGAATTTGCTGCTATAAGTGACAATCTGAATTCTGCGCTCAACTTTGAACTTACTAGATTTCATTTGCTTCACTTTCCCGCGAAATCCCTACCTTGCATAGAGACAGGTCTGTGAAATGATTGAGGAGTAAGGTAATGCGTCTGGTGTCGCGTGCTTGAACCAACATATTGATACGGGGACAGTGGTCCTTGTGAACTGTCGGCAAGTAGAGCGGAGATGACTTGTCCCGGATAGGGTCACTCCGTATTATGCTCAATAACAGCAGCTGTGGCGGGCGGGATGACATAATGACGATACACTGCCCCAGGGACCTAGTGTCCCTGTGAGTTCAAGCGACGCTAAATATTGTCTACGAGTACATTGATGCGAAGTAATAGTATACACTTGCAATGGCAAGTTCACTTAAAGTGGAACTCATACAGTCATACCAGCGTACCTGTTTGAGGAGGTGGTAGGATCCCTGTGGTAGGGAGGCAGGAGTGACACAGTAAGCGAGTAGATTGATGAGTTGCCATGGTGACCGCTCCCTGGCGGAGCACACATCACGGAAACTCTGAGGAATGAGGTGTGGAAGTGGGTGTGAGACCGCCTCCATGTTCACCACTTCTACTCTGTTGTGTAGCGTGCACGTCGTAGCGCTGAGTTTAGATAACTGTAGACCCACGACAGACACTCGACTTCCTGCGGACAAGGGAAGAGGGTGGGTTTGAGATTCGGGTATATATTTGTGTTATGTCGCTTGGTGAGAATTCAAACCACGTGATGTTTTTCTCAACTCAACATCACGAACTATGATGGACTTACCGAGTAAAACCCTTGGGATGAGATCGTCTCTGACTATGAGATTTAGGGTGTGGTCAACGAAATAGTCCTCTCTGTCGTCTTTACCCACCTGTCAGTAATGATTTTGATGACGTGAAAGTGTTTCTTGATTTTCTTTGGTTGTGTCTGTACGTTCTCATTGATCAATTGCTGTCACGTGACTGAAAAAATTTGGAACCCCTTCCCAAGAATACCATTCTCGATTGGATTCAGGTTGTGACTGACTGTGTCTCATCGAATTCAAATTGAAAGTAAGCGATGTAATGAAAATCTGTATGGTTGTCTGGGCGACCACACCAATATGATTATAATTCCTGGAAACAGTTGTTATAGAGTACCGTACATGGAGAGAAGCTGAGACCCGGGTCCCAAGAGCCCGCTTTGATACATCCTCATAGAGAGTCTCTCCACAGTACATACACGGTAACGAGGAGTTAATGACGTCACACTCACGCGACTTAGTCGTGTATACCCTGTAATAGCGATATGAATTATCACGCAAAGTGTCGATATTCATATCTATATCTACCCGATCGTAGTCACGCAATAATCTAGGGTAACAAATTTCAAGTAAGTCAGGCTAAATTTCATATCCAATGACCATGAGAAAATAAATAATGTCTGATTGTCGAGATCAGCTCCCATGTCCCACCTGATGTGAGCAGAGTCGTCAGCACCACTACATGTTTCCACGGGGCACTTGTACTGCGTGGACTGTGTATAGGACTGAACATCGCCCACAGAGACTACCTGTCCCCATAGCATCACCTGGGAACCGGAAAGGGAGGGAATTAGCGGATCTCCAATCACCAGCTCCCAATCACCAGCTCCAATCACCAGCTATTGATGGTAGGTATTAGGGATAAAGGGTCGTCCCCAAAGAGGACGCCTCCGAACTTATTTCGAGTGTAAAACAGACATGTATCACAGCTTACCAGTTCAGAAGTAACAGACGGCTGCAATCTGTGTGTGTCCTGAGTGGGACTGAGAGTAGGTCTCACCACGCACAGTAACTGGTTTTTCGACTCCACTCGTTCTGACAAAGCTTCAAACAATACCTGTGATGAGGATTGGTGCGTGTGAAGCCCACCTGCCCACCATACCGAGTCACAGAAGTCTCAGGACATACAACATGATGTACCTCTTGGACTAGTTGGCAGAAGAGCTGATAATTCCCAACCAAGCAGTTACCAAGACAACTGTCAAACTCGAGGAGTGCTATAGTATCAATCTCCACAACAATCCTTTGCAACACTTTCGACTGGTCAATCTATAACAAAGGGAAGGTGATGTTGAGACTGAGAGAGGGCGAAAAAATCGTTAAAACTACTTCGTGAGACATGAATGTATCTCCATGAATGAATCTAATTTGGAACAACGAACTTAAATTGAGTTTCGGATAGAAAATCAATACCTGGTCTTCACAGAGTTGAATAGTATTGCTCTGAACCAACCATTTATACAGCTTACAGTGGGGCGGCTCAAGCTCCATAATGGATCATATCTTTAACCCATGATCATCTCGATCAACAATCATGAACATGAGATCTGGGCTACTGCAAGTAAGTCAGTTAGAGCATAGATTTTGGATTGAAATTCTCTTCTAAAATTTACTTTTGGCTACTTATTGATTTCATTAGAATTGAAATTTTAACTTTAATAAGCCATCATTATATTTGTTGTTGCTGAAATTAATAACTCTAGAAAAGTCCAGGTATGATTTGGCAAACTGAGTCCTATAAATCTGGGCTACTGCAAGTAAGTGAGTTAGAGCATATATTTTGGATTGAAATTTGTCAATTCTCTTCTAGTTCTAAAATTTACTTTTGGCCACTTATCGATTTCAGATAAGAATTTAAATTTTAACTTAAATAAGCCATCATTATATTTGTTGTTGCTGAAATTAATAACTCTAGAAAAGTACAGGTATGATTTGGCAAACTGATTCCTATAAATCACAGTGACACCATTGTTCTGCAAAACTAACTAGTGCTGCTACGTGAGGCTCGACAGTGCTAAGTGAGCATTGGGAAGTTACAATGTCATATTGCGTCATATTGTGGAGCGAAGCCTGTCAACATTCTAGATTCATGAACTGAGTATGAATCAGAATCAAAACTTGGTGATGGTCTTTTGACTGTACTTTCAGTGCAGTATACTTATTCAACTAATACTGTCCACATTATCAAGCAACCATACTATATCATGTTAAATAAACGTTAAATTCAAATAAATCTTAACCATTGAATATACTTATATAGATACTAGATAGCAGTATGTATAACCAAAAGATTTACAAGATGGATAACCAAGCAAAATTTATAATAATTCCTGCATTTGTATAATATCATCATCAATTGAACTAATTACGGAATGGACTGTTCTAAATCGATTTTGTTTTCTTTCGAATCAGCAATAATTACTAGTGTCAGTATTCACAAATTATCAACCACACACATTGCGTCACAAGTCTAGCACTAAACCACACATTCACACTAAAAGTAGATTATTCAGTCCCTGTGTTGAGGTTCGGTCCTGGCGTCTATCTTGGCGAAAGAGTATCATAAACATCATCTTACAGGAAAAGATGTGCGCGCAGCTGACACCAGTTCAATTTGGATATAGTTTGAGAGAAGGAGTGTTGTTTAGAGAGAGCGATTCCATCGATATCACCCAGAAAAGAGAATAACCAGGAGGTTAAAGAGATAAGATACGTGTATAAATTATGTTATAACGTTCAATGTACACACATGTATGGTTATATCGTATGTATATATTGTTGCTACTACTGTTTATAAAAAGTGGAAGAGCTGCTCAGTTGATTTCGTTTCTTTGCTATTAATGGAGGATTCGTGCCCCGTATTACGGATACAATATGATCAGAGCACCTCGTCAGAAGACAACTCGCCACCACACATCGTTGCCGTGATAACAGTAATTCGAGTAAGGAGAACTTTGGACATATCTGAAATGGTGTTCCCGTCATCATTATCATTCCGAACAATTAGAAAACACAAAAAGGGGGGAGGTGGGTGGATGTGGTTCTTACCGTGCTAGTTAGTGGGTTCAGCGGCACCCACTGAGTCACATTGTAGCAACCTCACAATGCTAGGATCACTCTTAGCTCCCTCCACAAACTCAGCAAGGGATAGCTTGCCGTCCAAATTCCTGATGAGAATTTACTGATCTCATGACTGCCGTGTGGTGTGTGTGCGCACTCATATCAACTATCGCGGTTCAAACAGTCAATCCAACATTTACAAAATTGCCATCGGTAAATCTAACTTTGTTTGACTTATTCTCATTGCTCAACCAGGCTCAAACACTCACACTAAGACACAGCGGAAAAATGGCATGACTGAGAAAATGAATATCGATATTATGCTCTATTTAACTGAAATTTTCAGATTTGTTTTTTCAGGATCTTGTCAGACGACAACAGCGAACTGTCATTATGTTATCAATGTATGTCGGTGTGTATTCATGCCACTCCACGCATAAATGTGACAGCGTCATGATGGAAAATATCATAGCAAATCACACTCTCGCGTTCACCTCATGATAATTTCATTATCGGCATTTGCACCAATCAAAAATTCTGTGAAGTCTACCTGACCGTCATTGTTCCTGACGTATACAATGTGAGCACTAGGTTGTCAGGGAAAGCTCCTATCAGATATTCATTTTCTTTTCATGAGACTAACATGCATACTTCTTAACAAAGTCAAAAGTGTGAGGAAGGATATAAGCAAATTTGTAGCGAATGAGGAGGGGAAAGCACGGCATTTACCTGTCCATCTGTTTGAAGATCTTGTCTACACGTTTTTCAGGTGTGGACTCGTCCTCCGGCATTTTCATGACAGTCCCGACCATTTTGTAGATCGCACAAACAATCTCTAGCATTTCCTGACAATGTATGAAGACAATGTATGAGGAGTTAGGACAATGCATGAGGAGTTAGGAGAATGTATGAGAAGTTAGGAGATCAGTTACAAGTAACGTATCGGGACAGATGAGATGTACTCAATCGGGTCAATACATACCGTCCGTGAGATATAACCATTTCCGTCCAAATCGTACATACTGAAAGCCCACCGTAGTTTATCCTCCAGTTTTCCTCTGCTGGTGACAGAGAGCGCACAGATGAACTCTGAAATTGGTGGTATCGTGGATGCAATGCGTTAAATGGTACTATTCATGAGTCACTACCTCATGGTGCAGAAGTATCAGCCAGATACTGTCTGGACGGACAGTGGGCATGATTGACTGCTGTCATGTCCTAGCTGTTTATCATGACTCAAGTGCGCGCGCACGCGTATATTAGATTCACTGCGCCAGATGTACCGTAAAATATTCCATTTGAGAAGACCCTTTGGGACTCTCTGGCAATATTTGACCAACATATCTTTTCGCTGGCCTGCCGGCCTAATTGGCTAATTAAACTTGAACTGGTATAACCTCGCTGTTTACTGCCTGGAATCGGGACACGTGTCAGACAACATGTTATGGAGGAATGATGTGCTGTTACGTTAGTACAGACGTAAGAATCAGCAGTCTTCATAATTCATGTTCAACTTGTAATAGACTGCTCCTATCGTCACAAGCTCATCTAATCATGAAAGCAATCTGTTAGGATGTCAACAAGTCAACACTTTCTCTGAGCAGTGATATGTGAACGATAGATGCGAGGGAAATTAATTAATAAGTGATGTCAACTCATCTCTGTCATGAAGTTGTCTTCCTCTGACATGCAGATTATCCACCAGATAAGACTAAGCACTTGTATGCGTAGATAATATCAACCGTGCTATGATATGAACCATGAAGTTGGGGTTTTACTACGCTGCTTATCAACTACGATTTCCAAATCAGGAAACGGCTTAAATAGCTAACTCAAAAGGGTAAGTATAAGGTGCCTTGATAGACTAAATAAATTGTCATCCACATTCTACTATTCTGTGAATATAACCCTTTTCTCCTCTGCTCTATCTTCCACATCAGTGATCTATAATTCACTGATGAGTAGCGAGTTGGTTAAGAATGTGAGTCGTCACATTTTAGTAGAGCTACTAAAACCATGATCTATAAATCACAGTACTTTCTGTTTACAGAAAGTGTTTTCTACAGGAGCATGAAAAGTGGCTTGTCTTAGCAAGTTCCGTACCTGCTTCATAATATGCTGTACTCGTTAGTCAAAGACTATGCGTTATTATGTGAGCAGCTTATGTTGGGGTATATGAATAAAATGCCCTCATGAAAATTGAGATTGAATAATGAGAGTCGAGACAACTATTACTTAGCAGGAAATAAGGAGGTTTATTAGAGCATATTTCGCATTATCGGAACATATTCCAACCGGTTTAGAAATATTCTGTCACAATTTCGAGGTTAACAGTGAAAGTAAGTCGATGATAGTTCAGGTTCTACATTGTGTAATGAATACTTTTTTGTGTAGGTAGTTTTTGTAATCAATTAAATGGATGACTTTCCATTGAATATAATTACTAATCATGTTCAATGGAAACTCATCCAAATATCTAAATATATTCATTTGCTACATTTTGCGACAAGAGGATGAAATGAAATAGAAATGCCAATTTATTCACTTCAGCATGTTTTATATCTATAAAAATCTGGGTCGCTCTCCTCTTCTCTTATGGGGCTATTTTACTCACACAGACAAAGACACACACACGGTTCACACCCACAAACACTCACACACATACACACACATACACACACACACACACACACACACAGAAACGTTACATCAGGTATTCATGAATGTTGCCAACTACATAATACACATGTTCATATGATAATCACGGTTCTCTAGGTGGGAAGGAGAGAAGCCCGAAATTATTCGAGCTATTCGAGATTCTGCATTAAACTACCGGTTTCACACAGACACACAAACAGACACAGACACACATACACACAGGCACACATACACATCACACGCAGACAAACACACACTCACTAACTGACGAATATGACATAAGACAGGGAGACACACATAGCTATACTGCATACCAAGCTATGCGGTGTTTGTTCCTGATTTTAGTATGCGTGTGTATGTGTATACAGCTAGCTGTAAGTGTAAAATTATACATCCAACACAATGAATTTACAGCTTAATAGGTAGCTCTTTATCAAGGATTCCTTATAGTAAAATTCTGGTGTGTCAAAATGATCTAGAAGAAAAGTTATAATATTTATGCGGCATTTTGTTCACACACACAATCTCACACACACAATCTCACACACAGACACACACACACAC
>CAMPET010000003.1:480202-492259 GCA_946803715.1 Beroe ovata | reverse complement strand
GTGTGTGTGTGTGTGTGTGTGCACTGCGTGTGTGACTTGTGTGATTGAGTTCTACGTTATGCATAATTGTGAGTTTACGACACATCATTTACGTGTGCATATTTAAGTACATACATTAATTAATATATTCATAACTCCATAGTTCAAAGAGAATTCAAGAATACGGAAAAGTAGGATTCCATGTATAACTCGTTATACACCACACCATGAATATGGTATCTGCTCATTACTGTACCGTCAGTGACGAATATAGTACCCTTGTCGTCAATAGCAATTCGTCTCAGTACATCGCGAAAGGATACATATTATGGTTGTCTGTAATGCAACTCGAATACTCATTACTCAAGTCACCATTTCCCATTGGGTAATGGGTATACTATTATCATTTATCATTGGAGGGTTGTGAAATATTCTAACTACATTACCAGAACAATCTTCCTACAATTCCTAGTTGTCGACATGACAGCAAATACTTGACAGCAATTGGAATTCAGGAAGACCCACTTCGCGCTGTTACAGCCTGGATTTCAACGAAACACATCCATAGCCTTCCCTATCATAATAAACATACTCTCAACAAACCCAATCCTTTACACTTCCTGTAAGTGTCACAGTATACTCGGTTGCAACATAACTGGGAGGGAAATCGTCAGTAGCACGATCACGATAGAAAACCATACAACATCAACTGTTAATCAGGTCACGGTGAGGAGCTGTCAAATCTTAATTCCGGACTGAGCGGCTAGACATAGCCTGTCATTCAATATAGAGCCACCACAAACTGTGACAGATACTGGACTACTACGTCACTACAACAGAAAGTGCACTGCGACAGAAAGTGGTACAAACTGTATAACCACTTGAGTCAGGGAGCTGGAGTACAACTATACACGGTAACGCCCTCCTCAAACCATGTACTCGTGATTTGAAACAGTGCCACTACCACATGTGCGTGGACAGCAGGTGTTGCTACTGATGACATCATCGGGGAATTGTGCAACACCGTCACTGAATAGTGAAAGAACAGCAGGAACATAATATAAAGGAGCAACAAGAACGATGATTTAGGAGATTATTCGGGTCATTCGTGATTCAATTAACACCAAAATCAAAAGTCAGGATGTGCAGGTAATTCATGCACAATGAATAGCATGTAAGTCATGGGTGAAGCATAAAATAAACCCCTGAGAAGGAGGGGGTTTGACGATCAGGCGGTGGGAGTTGATGGAGGGGGGTCATGATCATCATGAGTACCGTGAACCGACAAATCACGGCTCATCATTATTCATTACACGATGACGTAGAGGCTAACAATAAAATAGGACAACTTTGTAGTCGACGACCCGCATAAAATATGCTGCTTCCTGCTAATGGCTTGATAATATGATGTGTAATACGTGTGTGTGTGTGTGTGTGTGTGTGTGTGTGTGTGTGTGTGTGTGTGATTCAGCTGGAAATGATAATGTGCATGATGCTCAAAAATGTTACATTTTATTCGAAAAAGAAGAACTTCCAGTTTTCTAGAAGCACGTATATAATACCTACCTACCTATAGGAAAGTAGGTAGTTAAGTGCACGAACTAGTTTTACTTAGAAATGGTATACGTATTAACAGAATAAAACTGTCGTCGCCGCAGTCCGATTAATAAAGTTCATTAATAAAGAATATCATTGCAGGATAATATCATGATACAATAGCCGAATCATAGGCCACTATAGTCACCAGACTGTATGATGTTTGGAAAAGAAAAAAACACGAGAATTTCACACAACCTATGTTAGTATGTTGAGCATACAGGTAACAGAAAGAAGAATAGTTTAAAACATACCCCACACAATTCACATCCCCAAGGCCCAATACAAGGCTTAGCGTAATGACTAATGAGTGTAATGATGTAATTCCTAGTGTTTAAACTCATGTCAGTTCTCGACTGAGCTGGTATTAGATTCGAGAGAAGTTTTAATGAAGCATGTTTCTTGACCGCTTTAGTGGAAAACCAATGTTGTCGGCTATAGCATTATAACAATACGTAAGAATATTCGACTATCAGGAGACGCAGAGAAAACATAATATTGCCGTATGTGTGTGTACTGTAGCATGACTTTCGAACTCTTCAGTCTAAAACGTTGATAACATCTGTCAGCAAAGAATTGTCCGATGAATATAAAGCTAGTAACATGCAATCTTGAGGATGGGACACCGAGCGAAGATGCAGCTCAACACCATGTTTGATCATACGACATGAGATCACCAAACCCACTCATCGATATTCATTATCCGGTTACGAAGGGTATTATTCTTTCATAAAAATCATGCGATTCTGGTCGATTAAAATTTAGCATTCCCAATTTTTACTAACAAATAATGGATGTTGAATAATAAGTCATATCGGCACTTCAGCAGAATAAAACTAAAGAGTAAAGGTAGAAATAATACACAGAAATAATACACAGAAAATGAAGAGCGAGTTATTAAGAATGCATTGAGATTGACCAATATAGGTATTTGCTGTGTGCCGAATAGAAAGTCACGTGGTATACAGATCACGAGAAGATTCTCGACAATGACACAACATGGAAATTGAATAGCAATCATTATAATGCTATATCGAACTTCGTAATGAGTCATTCTTTAACCCAATTATTGTTAATGAAATCTAATAGAATTAAGATAATTGATTTGATTAGGCATCGTGAATTGGGTGAAGTCGTATATCGCCACAATGAGATGCATTTCAATATGAGGGGAGCAGCGAGCACGCCACTTCAACCAGCACAGGAAGCTGATTTGCTTCACCACGAAACAAAGAAACGAACAGCATGCATTTAGAGAGGGGGCAGTTTCAAACCTTCAATAAATATACCAGTCCCTATGTGGATGTAACACAAACGCGCGCTGAAAATACTGGTGTATTTAAAGAGAGAATTTGTCTCTTTATCTAAAACGCAATTTGCCATGAACTCAGAAATGCAGAAGACTCATACTTGAGCTAGCTGTGATATTGATGTGAGAATCAATCTGCCACTATTTCCAAACAGGTTATTTCAGGGTATTAGGTAACCAATGACAAAATATTAAAGAGTATCTACTAGGTACTACCTAGGTATACCTTATAATACCGAATAGACGAAGGGAAACTACAAAGACTGGAGACAAGGACTGGTGCTACTATGGAACCATGAAGCAGCGATCACCGTATCATACCTATAGCACTCTGATACGCCGTCATTGGTGTAGTAGAGAAATAGCTTACTACGGCTTGTGTTCATGGAATGCAAGGTGTTACACTTATAACACATGTCGACAATGTATGATTGTAAACTGCAAGAATCTGTGATGATATGATGTAAATAGCATAATATTGCTTTTACAGGAGACTTCACAGGCCAATCAAATTATGCACATCGCATGAATCATTTCATGACTCTGAAATCATTCATATTTCATCCACGATTCAGTGAAGGGCATCACTTTTTTCTCCTTCTGAGAACTGATAATCGGAATGAAGAATGTTATCGTGTTATTCAGAGGATCATCAAAGCAGAGCTATAGACAGGTGTTACGTGTTTACTACGAGAGAACCTTACACTGGCAAATGACACGGGGCTCTATACCTACATCTTTTATTACAGGCTCTATACAAGAAAGATAGGCCGACCTGGGCTTCTACAACATGTAAGGACACATCACGACACAATTCATGCCGTAATGACACCAGCTCGAAATATGCATCTAACCATATAGCTTCTTCAGGTCGCATAAACGATCTCCACTTATTAACTGCAGTTTATCGGACTCTTTGGTGATACAGAAAGGTACCTAGATAGTGTGTGTGGGATATCTTTCGACTTCCCGTCTCAGGAAGCTTGGAAAATGTCTGCATGAACCGCACTGCACATCTATCACACGTGGTTACCCATTGAAAAAGAACTGTCTAGCAGCTCCAACTTCTCATAGTTGGCGACAAATCATTCATATCGTAGGTGCCGAATGATTCAGTCTGTGACGTTCAAGTGACATGGTTATGTGACGTTTCATCGACACTGATAACTGTCAGGCATCATCAAAAACAAAGAAACCGACAACTGATAATGTTAATATGATTTCCCATGATTCCGAAACTCGAATGAATTCCTACAGAACAGGGCGTCATGACAAACAGTGGATTCTATTAATTCGAAGAAGTCAACATTAATGGGCATAGACCCTATCGTCATTTCCCTGACAGCAAAGTCCTTGACTGAAATTTTCTGTATTTAGTAGGCTTCTTTCCTTTTGCTGTGAAACATTCCTAGCTATGAATGAACGTCCAGTAGATCACGGCAACTATCATAGTATCATGCAAGCTTTGACTTACTACATATAACCAGCCAGTTTTTGTACAATTCGCATTTCCTATAAATTCATGATACATGAAAACTCGTGTATACCATTATACTGGAATGTTCTCTCTCAAGGTCCACAGAACATAACTGTCAACACTCAATTTTGTAAATTTGATGATATAAATGGCTCCAAACTTTAATGTACACATTTTACACTCTCACTAGAACTTTGAGGTAAGAAAATCTTCATGGTAAGATAGCTCTAATATTGATTTAAACGTCCCTTCACTCCGACGATCATTATTAAATGGGATTGGGATGAATAAAAAGTACAGAGTAGAATGTTCATTGTTCAAAGTAATTATAACATGTTATGGAAGGTGAATTTCGTCAAATTTGTGGTACTGTACATAAAGAAAAGCCGCCAATTATCAATGTATACAATGTAGATCATATCGTGAGGTAGGATTAAAATTGACAATCCCAATAATGCAATTTCCTAACCTGAATGTCCGGCCAGTCAAAAATTGATATTTGGAAAGTTGGAATTGAACATACTTTGCTTGCACTAGGAATGGGACAGGTCATTGGACGTGAATTGAATTTCTCGGTTGTAATTAGTTCTCTCAGACATCTTCACTGAAATGAGTCCTCATTGGGATTAAGAATCCAACAAAAACATGAAAATTGAAAGGACGAAAGATAACTCAAATGGACTAAATATAATAAAAATACCTTTAAATATTAAAACAACACATATGTCGGGTTGGTCAAAATAGTGCTTTGACCGTTTGAACTATGCCTATTTACATACACCATACAATATGCCTCACATGCACTGCTAATTGAACCTTGTCGACGACAATGGAATAAACATTATGGACAAAGTGAACCAAGGTTTGCACTATATTCAATGCATCTCCAGGACAACCCTTACAATAGTGCAATGCTGATAGACAATATCCAATAGGATTAAGATAGTAGAAGCAAATGCATTCATCTATAGCAGGAAATGAATGAAAGAAATGTGAGCAAAACAATAGGTAAGCTGGCTTTAATCTTATTACTTATAATTCGTCCTCATATATATTTATAAGTATGTCCGGCTTTCGTTATATACTACGGGTCTCAAGATCTGACACCACTCGGTACCGAATCAAGCATGCTGATGAAGTTTGACACCACTCGACAACGGGGACCATGTAAAACATCACACGTCTGACATCACTTGAGAATGGAAAGCATTTAGACATCACAAAGGAAGATAGGAGACGGGAATACTCAATTATCAACACTTCAACAGATACGACTGTCGACTATCATTGCACTAACATTGTATTGTAACCTTGAAAATAGGCCAGCCTTATCAATACAGCAGGGGCCAGAGGTCGCGGGTCCTGCTTGTCGTTATAAGCTGAGTTTAATATGGAGTATTGGAGTCTGGATCTATCTCAAGTGAAGAGCAGTTGAGAGACTATGCTCGAGACTTTAATATCTTAATGCAAGATTTCAGTGAACAAATGACATTTCAAGCTCTTTCTTTGTTCCCTTGTAAGCTGGTATTAGAATGACTGATGATATTGGGATGTAGTTGGACATTGTTCAGGGTCTCACATCACCTTACTGAATACTGATTGCACTGTGGACAAGCAATCAGAAAATTAGAAAATAGAACAATAGGAATTTCATATTATTGTATCTTATTAACTTTATCATTTATACTTATCAGCTCTAAGTCACCAAGGTCACCAAGGTCTGTGCTTTGAAGCCATAAACGTGATTTCCCTCCTTACAGTAAACCGCCAAGTTTATAATACACTACCTATGTAAGATAAAATCAAATCATTCCGAAATAATACTGGATGATATACACAACTTGTTAGTCATTGTATACCTTAAATTAAATGCAGCTGTCAGAATCTTGCAAACAAAATGAGCCATACTATCAAATCATAACCAAAATTGAGCCACACTATCAAATTATAATCAATCACTTGAGGCCTTCATGTCGGCATTACTAGCACACAAAACAGAAGTTGGCTATATTCAATGGTGTATTGTGGTGTTGATTGACCACAATATTGGCTAGCTAGGTACTAGTGTACTAATAATGGTGCAGTGTAACAACATTAATATCATATTATGCAGCAATAACCAAGTAGCTTGGTCTATTTTGTGTAAATAATCTTGATTAGACGAGGACAGATCTTATGATCAATATAACAGGAAATAGGAATCATGTTGTTAGTCACATGGCACTTATAACAAATCATAAGCTAGATTGTGTAAATCATGTCCATCTCAATATATCTACTAGATCATTGAAGGATTGCAAATTATTCTGATGGGATTGATTTCAATCTCATTATGTAGTTAAAGTATCCTTATGAGTCAATGGATTCATTTTATAGTCAGGAATTATTCCTTATCTATTATCAAGTGAGCAAACACCAGGCTGATCAATATATATCAGAGGCAAATATTTTTTGCGGTCAAAATATCGCGGCACCAGGAAACTAGAAATTGCTGAATGTCACGGCAGTATCCGGTAAAAATGAAAAATTCAAGGCAGTTTTACGGCAAAAGAGAAGAAAATTGCAGCAGTATTGCAACGAAAATATGAAAATCGCAATTTTGTCAAGGTAAAATTACTAGGAGTAGGTGTGTCTTAGTGTCTGCAGTATCTGTGGACCAATCCACTGCAATGATCCACGACCATCAATAACATTTGGTCAAATTTTGCAACATTTGGTCAAGTCTGTGGAATGGATTTCTCGAAGTTGAGTATCATGATTTATCCCAGAAAGCACACAAATTTGCGATTCATCACAGTTATCTGAAAAAATTGCGATTTGTTACAGAATACCTACGTCAAGTCTCGTGGTTTGTTGCGGAAAACAGAAAATTTCACAATTCCGCATGCACCACCAAAGATATTTGCTAATGGTGTGGGTGCATACTGTATACTTGCATAGACACATGTGCTCTGGCTCCTCACTCCTACTGAGAGTTTTCCATAACCAAGCCCATTGCCAAAACATTTCAAAGCTCAGACATCTGATAAACCACCCAGAATTTGTCGGGTGATGCTAGACCGCTGATGCAAGCCCCGAAGAGGCTTGCGTCAGCAAGATCTGAGAATAAGTTTGCGCTGCGCGGGCGAGAAACGAAATTCTTGACTCTCAAAATACTCCACAAAAGGAATGCAACAACTCAGAAATGACTAACAACACGCGCATTCATCTGCAGTAGTAACCATAGCAACAGTCACTTTCTCTCAAAACTTGCACGTGCATCTCATTACATTGATAGGTATAAACAGAATTAGTGAGTTTACAATATAGATTGGAAGGTTTCAGTTTGAGGTGTTACACCAATGGCAATCCTAGATAATTTGAAGTTTCTGCAATACTATTGTCTATTACAGAACCTGTTGAAGTTGGTAATTAATGCAAGGGCCATAAAGTCCTCCGATATATAGAGCTTCATTAGGTTAGGCTGCCATCATCTATATTTGTGTATGTGCCTTTCAGCACTGGAAATACTAACATTTTCCTAGTATTAATCATTGTGATATTGTTATTTATGTTGTAAAGGTGGTTATGTATTTATATTTCTTATTATTTTCTGTTTTCATGTTATGATGATTTG
Organism: Beroe ovata; assembly: GCA_946803715.1. Lineage (NCBI taxonomy): Eukaryota > Metazoa > Ctenophora > Nuda > Beroida > Beroidae > Beroe > Beroe ovata. The sequence goes on along the minus strand of CAMPET010000003.1, from coordinate 484,282 downwards.
GCAGTTTGCTGGTCAAGCTATAATAATAATATAAAATAAAAGTTTTGCCATAAAGCAACACAATTGGATGGATATCATTTGTTGATAAAACTTCTTCATTTCAGCATGCACCTTCCAAGGTACTCATATAATAAACATTAAAAACAAAATTCTAAATGGTAAAAACCAACAATCACAAAACAAATAACTTAACAACCTATTGGTGATCAAATTAATTTAAGAGTGAGAATATATATCAATGCCTTTTTTCTTGGCAACAAACGGATTCTCAACCAAGAAAGTATTAAAACTCTCTTTTCATTGCACAAAGTTAGGGTTACCTTCTATTTTTTCAATAATTAACCCTGAAACATCCCAGAAGTTGTTTTCAGATATATTCAACCTTGTGGCATTCTTGAACTTATCTAAATTAATGTTACTGGATTAGTAGAAAAATCTCACCAAAACAGTGCTCAATAATGTAAATGTGTTAGTTCCCTGATGATTGATGATGAAACACCTGTCAGGCCACACTCATCAAAACTTGCTGTCATTTGTTTTAAATTAATTTGTGTTCTCTGATGATTTTACATAAGCTGGTAACTTATTCCAATAGTTATTAATTCTGTCAGGAAGTAAAGCTTGTAGTTTACAAATACTACTATGGACTCTAGGATCAATGTTACTTAAAATATTACTGCCTGCACGGCCTAGTCTGAAAATACCCTTACAATACTCAACTTTTTTAGTAATGATTTCAAACGTTTCGATAAGGTCACCTTGTATCCTTCTATCCCCTACACCCTAACGTAGTTAAATTCATTATCTCCATTCTTTTGCTAGGCTAGACCGCTGATGCATGATGCAAGCAACGAGAATGGAGAATAAGCTTGCATCACGCGCAAACGAAATTCTCGACAGGAGCTATCATCAATCGACAATGATTTGCCACTTTCCACAGTTGCCAGATATTATACAGATTTGCTCATGCTGTCCACTGCAATGCGCGATGAGTGTACATGTGGACAGGTAACATCCGCGCCGTGGACAGGTAACATGACATCCGCCATATACTGAATATTGATCATGATGGCACCCGGCCAAGGAGCGCCCGGATTTGTCTGGCGCGCAAAACAAAATTCTCGACAGGGTCTATTATCGATCGACAACGCCCAGATTTGAGAGCTTGCATCACTACCGCATACTTGTTTGTGCATTTTCTTGTCAGATTTTATCTGACGGACCTATGTTAATTCTCGCGCGCGCGTCTTCGCATCGAAGGCCGAAAGATGCAATGCAATGAAGACGCGCGCGCGAGAAACAGAGCAGAGGTCAGATAAAATCTGACAATTTGTGCACACGTTGCGCGCCGGCCCCTTTTAATTTGATATTTTACCCGCTCTGTGATTGATATGAAATGTCGCAAAATTAAAACTAAAAAAGGAGCCGCGCACTCGCAGAGCATTTGGAATTGGACTACGCAGTACGCGTACGGAGCTTTTTGCGCGGGAACAAGCCCAAAGCCTGTCGCGTTGATGAGAGTGAGACTTAACTCGTATCATTGATACGAGTTAAGTCTCACTCTCAAAGTCACACCCGTTCTCGCATCAGTTAGGCCAAGTTCAAAGTTGAAGTAAATTAATATAGGGTTTGACTTTGAGGATTCCGAACTCGAATGCAGTCAGCGAAAGTTAAAAGCCGGAATGAATATGATTGTGAAACATTAAGATTAACAAATGCTACTGAATCAGTTTAACTGATACTTATAGTATTAGTACCACAAACCATTTTGAATCACTCATTATCATTATGACATTTACTGTGATTGCGAAGAAACAACTCAGCCCAGCTTTTCACAATAGTGCGACTTTTTAATGTAAATTCTCTTATTTTCAAGACTTTATTAATGACGAGTGACTATTGTAAAAGTATCGACAAAAATATACGCTCTTACTCTTGGTCAGTATCCGTATCGCGTGTCTTCAGAATCGGACACTGTTTGAAAATGAAATCTTCGTTTGAATTTTCCTCAGTTATTTAAACTTCAGATAGCTCGGATTGGGATTATTCGAACAAAATGGCTCATTTTGCGGCAATGGAGTCTGGGGGGGCAACTTAATTTGGGGGTTCATAAAATTCTTGCTGATGGGTGCAATATCAGTCACTTTAGCAAGAGCTGAGGATAGAGTATTGTTCTTCATGGTGTTCAGGTCCACACCAAAGGATGTTGAATATTGGGAGGGAATTGAGAGGAAGGATGGGGTAGTAGAACAGTTTGTCTGATGTGGTTGTGCAATCGCACTGCTCATATTCAGTGACGGTGAGGGAATCACGCAAGTGATCTGTGGTGGCGGGACAGTGTTCAGAGGATGAGGAGCAGTTCGGATATTTGGAGCAGAAACCGTATTGAAACTGGGGATAATATCCTTCAAATTGGGAGGTGGAGTATTAAATGGAGGCGGGATAGGAACAGGTGGGGTTCCAGCGCACGAGAGTGTTGGGTTAGGAGCTGATTTCATCTGACAAAACTGTTGCTGTGGGACGTTTGCTAATGGGCTTGCTTTAGATTTCGGCACCCAGTGGTGTTTTCTCGGGCCATTCTGCAGATAATTTGACCGATTATTGTCACGGTGTAGATTTTGACCGACCTGCCCCTGCTGGTTGAACTGACCGATGTTGTTTGGAATTGGAAGTACCACGCAATTAGAAGGAGCTAGACTCTGCCAACTGTTATGAATTGGAGCTGGTTCACTCTGTTCCATTTTGACCTGCCCATTGTTTCGAGCGAAGACTGGATTGCCCGAGTTATTAGCGAAGGGTAAAATCTTCCGATTACATGTCGATTGTTGGAATTCATGAATCTGATTTTGAAGCCCTCTGTTCGATTGATTTGTTGTTCCACTGATAGGGTTGACGGTTGGCTGTAGAGTTTTGTGACTGACAGTATCAGTGGCATCACGATTTCTCCCAGTGGCGGGTTCGTGTCTGATAAAGTTGAGTGTATTCTGTTGGCCATTTCTCCTCGTATCTTCGTCTATCTGTTCAGATTTGATCCTATCCTTGTCATACCTAGGTCTAGAATGGGAGTTGGGAGGTTGTTGTGTAGACGCCTTGGCAGGTGAGGCAAAGGTAACCTTTTTTGAACAACGTTTCCGGGGATTATCTCTGGGAGAAGTGGACCGCTTCTTACTAAGAGTAAGAGTCTTAGCAGCGATTTCCGGTCGCACAACCTGACCCTTGATTCGATCGACCGACTCTTTTGATTTTGAAAAGTTGGTGAAATCCCAAGACGAGGTGATCTTGCCCGGGAGAACTGATTCAGTTTCCGTCGTGAGTCCATTATCTTCAGATATCGGGGTTGCCTCTACCTGCACTCCTGGGAGGTTAATACTTTCTGTTTCAGTGTCATAGTCGAGGTTCATCAATTCATCAGCGAACATGTCAGATTGTGACACTGTCTGGATTGCATGTTGTTCAGCGATTGACTGAGGCATGTCTGTGTGACATGGCACTTGCTCGAGGGCCCCGTCCCCACCCTCACCACTTCTGATGGCATCCATCAAGTCAGCGCCCGTCCCTGAAATAATGGATCATTCACACATCAATCAAAACTCAACCTTGTTCAAACCCCACTCGTAATCATATATTCACAGCAAGCATTATCACAATAACACGCAGCGTTCTGCGCTGACATTTCAAATAAAACCCTGTTGCCCCTTTGAGATTGCTAATAGATGAGACTCGCTCATCTATTAGAAAGAGGAGTTCCAAAAAGTATCAAAATATCGCATAACTATCAAGTATTACCGAAAAACCAACCTTTTTCAGGGACCGGGAACTTCAGTTCACTTGAGTCCAGGGACTGTTGTTTTGACGCTGCTTTGTTAGCAATAAACACCTCCGACGCTTTCGTTATGTCAAACATCCCATCACAATCCCCAGATATGGGAGACAACTTGTCAACGTCCACACCTGAACAATGAACATCATACACAAGTCAGACAAAACCTAGTCAGACAACACCTAAACATCATACACAAGTCAGACAACACCTAGTCAGACAACACCTAGTCAGACAACACCTCTAGTCAGACAACACCT
>CAMPET010000003.1:447009-480114 GCA_946803715.1 Beroe ovata | reverse complement strand
AACATCATACACAAGTCAGACAACACCTAGTCAGACAACACCTAGTCAGACAACACCTAGTCAGACAACACCTAGTCAGACAACACCTAGTCAGACATGTCCACACCTGAACATCATACACAAGTCAGACAACACCTCTGTTGTTTCTGACATAGGTAACCTATAAATCAGTGATATGACTCACTGTATATTGAAATGTATTTCAACACATACCCAGCAATTGTGCTCTGGCAGCTCTGCATTCCTGCCCCTCACTAGCTCGTTCTACTCGTTCCAGTGTTACGCAAGCCTCGTCTATAATGCGTTTCATATGTACAAAACCCTCCTTCTCGGCTCTTGATTGGAGGTAAGCAGCAACGCCCTCACCATACGCCGCGATAAGGGACTTCTTTCGGTGTACCTGTCCGTGAACATGGTGCTTTTCCCCTCGTGCTTCATTGATTGAAAACTTCATGTTGCAAAGAGTACAGACGAAAGAGAGCTGTCCAGTTTGGGTGATGTGGTTAACACCAACCAGTACTCTGGCTGGTGTTGTGGAGAGGTCAGGGGCAATATTGACCTTGTCAATTTCTGGAAATGGGAAGCATATTATTAGGAGCACCAACAACAGTGAAATATTGTCAGGAGCATTGTTAGACGTTAGTGTGAAGTGATAGTGTGATTGTTGAGTAAGAGGATGTCTACTTACCTTTGCTAAGACTCTCAGCGTACCAGGTTTCCGCTAGCTTCACCAAGTCATGTTCTGGTTTTAGCCCTTCACCATCAATACATTCATCGACACATTCACCCAATAATTCTGCAAAAAAGTAAAACCACCGTGAACATTACCTCTGCGATACTCATCATACCGAAGAAGTCGGGATTATCATCTAGAGGCACGCCACACTTAAAGAGATGTCACAAGAGGAGAAATAGAGTAGAGAGAAAATGTTACTAAAAGATTTGACGGGGACATGAAGATATGATAGATTGATAGACCGCTCACTCACGAAATCATTTGATTGCGCGAATTGATGTTACAAAAGATCAAGTTGTGTAGAACACAAACCTTTCCTCAGTGCAGCTTCCTCTTCACTTTCACTCGATTTCTCAGCACGCTCTATTTGTCTAGCTTGCTCTTCTAACAATTTGAAATACATCCTGCCATCCTCACCCCTAATGTGCAGCAGATAGTCTGGTACAGGGTGAGAGGAATGCGTGTTTATCACATTCCTCAAGTGGAGAGAATGAGTCAAGTGCTTCACACATGCTGAAAGAGAGCTCCCCATGTACTTCACTTCACACAGGCTACAGTTGAAACACCCATCAGCTCTTCTCAGGTATTTGAGACCTATTAGCGTTGGCGGTGGTGTCTCCCGGGAAATGGCATCCATGTCAGTGTACTTTGATGTCACAGTGGGGAAGGCGGTGCGGTCTTCCTCTTCAAAGAGCGAGACCATCTCTACACTGTCCATCTGATCACCTCCAATGGAGTCGATCTCACAAAAATTAGCAGACTCGTCCGATACTCGCTGAGAATCCTGGGGTTGATTATCAGAAAATTGCGTTAAGTTATCATCAGACTCCTTGATACACTCCGGCTCTGGCGGATTGCATTCAGGAGTTGCCTTGTTCCCGAGATGTTCATCCCTAGAGGCGGTGGCTGATTCTGTTCCCTCCTCTGAGACTTCCTCCTTCTTGATGTCCTTATCATGACAATCTAGGAGAAGTAAGAATCGCAGGTAGCCCGGGGTCTCTCTTTCAGCCTCGAATAGTTCTTCAACTTTCGTTGAGATAAGTGATCTCACATTTTTTCGCAATTTCTCATTCGAAGCCGAAGTTTTTATCATGAATGCTGTCTCGGGGTCAAATTTCTTGATCATCTCAATAGCATGCATAGCCTTCTTGCAATGGACCTCGATTGGGCAAGTGAACTTTTCCAAACACACATCACAAAACCATTCTCCATTTTCCTTCTTATGCAAATGTGACAGCCCTATACACTTCCTGGCGATGATGGTATTCTTGTTGTTGAGGGAAGTGGATTTGGATGAGCCCTTCTTACTCTTACCCTTGTTCTTCTTCAGGATTGGTTTGGGAGAGTCAGGGAAGCAGAGCCCCAGGGACTGTGCTAATTGGATGTGCTCCTCGCTCGTAGAACAGTGCTCATCATAGGACCCGTGTACAGCAGTGATACACACGCTGCAATACATATCTCCCTCTCCGAGGGCAAGCTGTCTCTGTGACATCGCGGACTGGTGTTTTGACGTACCCAAGTGCTTCATGAACTCACACATGTCAAGTGAGCTGTGAGGGCAAATGGGGCATGTATATGCCAGAGCAGTGCATTCATCATCTCCATCATCGTCATCAATGATATCCCCAACTTCAAGATCGCTGTGATTCATGAATACGCTATGGTATGATTATGTTATGATTGCTGGTATTGGGGTGCTCGCAATATCAATATCATGGTAATTAGTAAATACTGGGTTCACGTAGAATTAATCAAAATCTTGTAAGCGGAAGTAAAGTTACTAAATTAAATGTGAATATATTGTGTAGAGCGTGGTGACTGGTCTATAATAAAATAAGTCAGTTCAAAGAACTTTGTGTTTTATTCCTCATTAAAATGTGAATTTGATACACATCTGCAAGTAAGTACAAGATAACAATTTTGATTCTTTTATTTGCAAACTCGATAACTATTCAAATAAATTTCAATAAAACCACAATCAGCAATATTCGTTTCTATGGCTTATAAATCGCTAACATAGTAGAAGATATAAACTTGTGGCTATGGGACAATGAGGGTGAAAAAAGACATTCTACTCGGTAGATTCATTTCGTCATGATATAGACCGGTAGAGGAAAAGAGACAATCAAACCATGATAAGGGTCGGCAGTTCATAGACTCTCAGTACTGTAAAGTAGTCTTCAGAATGTCAAAAAAGCTGGAATCAATGTGTTATCTATAGTTATATTTTATATCTATAGTTATATTTCATATTTTTTTAGTAGAATGATCAAACACCTATCGGTTCTTCTGAAAAAGTTCAGACACGAAATTGATGATAGAAGAACGTGGAATAGGTACCATTATTATGATGATTGGACCTAATCATGAAATCGCCTCAACAGCATTATAATTATTCATGTTTAAGTAGGGCTGGAATCGAGGATTTTCCACAATATATAATTAATTGTAAATACTAGGTATTGATGAACTTATTAACTTAAATTTTCCCAATGATAGGCTATGATCATCTCATTGTTATTCCCAGAATTGCGAATTCCCAGAGGAAATGTAGAATGAGAAAACGGGACAGCTATGCCACAGCAGATGGTACACCACAGTAAGCAGGAAACTGCAACTCAATGTATTTTTCAATACGTGCCATGCAGATTTCGCTAAAAACACGGTGAATGTTATGTTAATACTTCAAGAATTAGAGCATCAAAGATTATAATATAACAATTATCTTGATATAGAATTGAATTCTTGTCGGATACGTTATACGTATACCAGATGTAAATATCTGTTCTAGAACCACATATCCATCAAAGTGAAAAACTCAGTAAGCTACGGACCGTAGCTTATTGAGTAGCCTACGGTTCTACATCCCCATTACAAGCTGGGCAACAGAAACTTCACAAGAGACGAGGAATAAGGCCCCATCACGTTTCTCCAGCACGTCCCAAGGCAAACCTTCATCAGAAAGATGACCTAATGTGGCCAAAAAGTAATGATCGTTATATCACCCGAAGTAACGTGGATGGCTAGATTTATATCACGTGATGAACGCGTTAGCTTGAAGATGATTAAGTTAAAGTGTAGTCTTGGTTTCAAGTTTGTAGTTCCCTGTGAAGTCTATCCTATCGCCATCTCACTCTATTATTATCTCCCTATCATCTTTGTTCCATTGGCTATTATCATAAACTCCTAAAATTACTTATTACAACGAACTTTCTAACATTTTGGCGCGAACTGTATGTGGTACTCATAAGTTTACGGTGCATTGGAAACTACTCTTAAAGCAGCTGATAAACAATTGAAGCTAAAAGCGATTTAGTAATAGATAATCTACAAGAACATTTGCTCTTCGAGTAGATTATTGCCTCGAAAATGACGTTATTTTGAATCACGTTATTTATTATACGTGAATTATATGTTCAGCTGATGGACCATACGAGTTGTCAGATGGACAAGGTAAGGAAAAGAGAATTAGATGATGATAGAGTTGGATTTGTATGAGGACGGAGGAAACACAAACACTGATAAACCAAAGTTGGTTGTTTTGATGAGGATTTAAGGGATGCAAGAGATGATTTTCCGATAGAAAATATCCCTGAAAAGAGATCCAGATCAATTCTTGACTCCGCCAAGAACTTGAACATAGACACACACAAAAATTACTGAAGAAACTACATATTATGTACCTCGTGGCTAATATATCCGGTGTAGTAACATGTATGTCATATATTTGTTGATGTTGCACAGTAGAATAAAGAAATGATACGAAAGCAGCAAGTGCTAGAGGACCACAAGCCAATATCAGAGTATAGACTTCCGGACACTCGAGAAGATCAAGAAACAGACGATCGATAGACACGAAAGCTTATGTGGTTAGTGAGGACTGATGGAAATGTCACATACACCGTTTTACCCATGAATATATACTTGTCTTCACTTTCATCAACGTTATAAGGTGTTATGTATAAAAAAGGGCGACACAATTTAAAGTAGCATCTTCAATATTTTACGCTATGTTTACCCAAGGATAGACGCGTTACAGGATAGCGTGGTAAGAGAAAGAGAGTAATGCGTATTGCCATGCCAAATCTTGATTATCTTCGTCCGTGATTTCAAAGCAGGCTGCAGCTATGGCAATAAACACAATATCAGTTAGAATCGGTTCGATGTCAAATAATCTACTTGACATTCAAACGTCGTTTTGATTTATGAGTCTCAAGGGAAGGTCGACGAAGATATTGATAGCTAGCTCACTTAATATCCACATATGATCTAGCTGAAGGTGAAGACAAGAGTGTACTGATTTATTTCTAATGTCTCCCCAGAGTTAGAATTAGACAAGAGCATACTGTCTCCCCATATCAAAAAGATAATAAGTTAAAATGCAAAAGTTAAAACATGAGTTATGCAAGTGTGTAAAAGACGAAAGTTTCGCAGTGAAAAGAGTTTAGTAGTAGAAAAGACTATTCAATAAACTGTGTTTTATTTGTGAACATGATATATAATATGAATTTTATTGTAGAGAGACGTCATGTTTAGAGGAGACTGTCCAACTATTATTCCAACAGCCCTTCATATTAAAGGACAAAGACGTTTACTAAACCATGCACTAGATTAAACGCTCAATCATAATTTCCTAGATGCTAGTTTGCGTATGTTTTCCAGAGTAACTTTCTCTTCTTTCTCGTTTACTTTGCACGATGTCCTGTTCAATGAAGTATATTTGAGAATGAAGCATTTTCCTAATAAGAGTACCGTGGTGCCGTGTGTACTAAGTTAAGTTGCGACATCACATTAATGTCGCGACATCACGTGATTATGTCTAGCAGATTCTGTCATCGTGATAAACTAGCTGTAGCAGGACGAAAATTAAAGAGTATGAAACTATTTGAATTTATAGAAAATACAATAAACCATACAAAAGCAGGACGGAGGTTAATGAAGACTGTAGTTGACACGGATTTGGAAATCACTTGTACTTGATAGAAAGGGATACATATAGGCTTTATATAGGGCGTTATAAGAGTAAAGTTCAGTATTAGAAGTATCGAAACAGTGACCGGAGGAAACCGTCGACCACTGTCAGTGGTCGACAGATATAATGATTGAGCGGTTAGCACGACTGTCATGATCAAGAGTGAAAGAGAAGATTACGGGAGAGAAGTCGGGGTAAGGATAAGAGTTCTCCTCCGCCCGATGGATGGATAAGAGATTATCTGTTAGGATTGTCAAATCGAAAGACTTCATATTTGAGTGAAAGGGGAGTTCTTGAGTTGACTTCCACATTTTGAGTTTAAATAGATCAACCAATAATTCCGTTTAAGAAACACAATAAAGATTAAATCGGAGAGGTAGTACTGATACCCGAATTATAGATACCGGGCACCGATGATATCACCCGTGATAAGAATTCAAACTCAATGTTTCAGGGACAAATAGTAGTGAACATCATTCGGAGCAGGAGAAGTTGAAGTCCTTACCGGGCAGTGCTGTCGAGCTATCTTACCACAGATTCAGCCCAACATGGAAACTCTTCCCTCAGGAATCACTCATCTGAAATGGCAGATGTAAGAAACTACCTCATCACATTGATTCCATCGACGGCACGCACGCTCAATATTGAGCGCGCGCGCGTGCCGCGCAGCAACCAATTTTAACAAATAAGTTGGGTTTCCATAACTTATAACGGTTCGGCGATCGCGTGCGCTCACGACCAAAACATTCCAATGGAATGCATGGACACCACAAATTTAAAAAGCGGGCCACATATCACACAAATGCTCATGACAGCATGCACCCGGATAGGAATGTGTTGAGTGGGACGAAAACAAGGCGAACTTATCATGCTGATATTCAAAGAAGAAGTGTGATTAATTGTTAATCATTGGCTCGTATTGTGGCCACTTTGCAAAATCCTTCCCCATCACAGCAGCCGCTCACCTTAGGTACATCCAGTCCCAGCAAAATTGTTCAGGCAACTGAGGGATCGTTTATCTTACTTCCTGGTACTAGAAAATTCGGATTCAACAACCTCGACGAGGATAATGTGAGGTAGAATAAGAAAATAGAAACACGGAGGCTGGTGGACAACGATCGGAGATGTGGCAGTCAAAATTAATTGCTGATCTCTCCTATATCCCATTCACGGTGAAGGACTGTCATATGATTCCCATAATTCGACCTCGCCTAATGATTCATTAATCAGAGCAACACACGTTAACATTAAAATACTAACAACTCATGGGGTGAGATAATCTCGTGTAGAGAAAAGACCAGACCCTCCCGGTTTAATGAGTAAATGTGTAACCTTTTGCACGAAATTCCGAATCCATGCGCCATCTTATACGGGTAAACAACAATACAACAAATACCAGGTCTTCAATGCGCACATTTCCGCCTGCAGGCGGATGATGTAGGGACCTCCTTTCCCCCATTATCTTGTTTTGAACGAATCTGATTCTTTCTCATTTGGGGCAATTAAAATTGAAAATATAAAACTCGTTATTGAGAAATGCCTTTTTTGAGTTTAATCTCATTAATTAACTTTAGGAGATACTGAGATCAATATAATATCGATCAATGGGAGTGCGAGAACACAGCAATTTTTGTGGGTTTAGTTTGTGTCCGATATCCATATTCCCGCGTTTGCCAGACTTCGAAATCTTGAGTGAAATTCCCGGGTCTACTTTGAGGCTCTCTTCGCTTGACGCATTAATCTAAAATTTACTGATATCGACAAAGCAGACACATTGATCATTGCTAAGAACAAACTAGACATTGTCAAATATCTGTTAACATATTGAGTGTGATAGGAACAACTATACATGTGAATAACACGAAGCAGCCATGGACACCAGCAAGATTCTGACTGACTGCTAGGAAGAGACATTCCGATAATACGTCAATATCATTTATTTTTCAGGTATCTTTTATATTGTTACAACTTTACAACTCTGGTGTCACAGAGGGGAATCTTATAACACTGAATGCAGCATGAAGAACTAGTACAGGAGTGCAACTGATCCATAGTATCAGGAACCATCTGAAGAACAAGAAGATATAATAGAGAAGCCGGTTAAGCTAGGAACCAGTGAGGGACAGATATTTGATATGTTGTTCTGGATTGGAACCAAATCACAAAATCGTCAATAACATCGTAAATAAGAGTTTGACAACAGTATTAATTCTAATTCCAAAACTCCTAAACCAACCAAACCACGTATGCTTAACGTAGGTGATTACCAGAAATTTCTTAGGACTTAGAATCTCTTAGAATCTTAACAGAGGAGAATTTTCTTCCCTGACAATCATTCAATCAGGGGGAGAGCAGGATTCTATTCTCGGTCCACCCCTCTTTATACTCATTATCAATGACTTTATTAATACTCATTATTAATATTCATTATTAATACTCTTTATTAATGACATACCTGAAAGTATTTCTAAGATCTTTGCTGATAACTTGAAACTAATTGTCAATGAAATAATCGAGATGATGCTATTGCTGATACAAAAGGTGCGGAGAATTGGGAGGAAACAGTTATTGAAGTTCAATACAAACGAGTGTAACGTTATGCATATTGATATCAATAGCAATCCTAGAAATAGTTACACACAAGTTGGAAAGAAAGCAAAGGTTATTTCTGAGGAGAAAGATTTAGGCGCCTTTATGAGTGATAATCTTGAGTGGGATTCTAAGATCAATAAGTGCATTATTAAAGATGCAAGTAGATTGATTGCTTGGGTAAACCGAAATGTTGTTAACAAGGACTTGTCTGTCTTGTTGAATATCTATAAGGCACTTATGGGCCCGGATGCTAGAGTAGTGTGTGCAACTATGGAGTCCAGCTCCTCATCATGGCAACTGGAGGAAGATTTTAGAACTCAAGGGAGTAACCTTTTGACTGCTAGGAGGAATATTTCACATTGCCCGAGAAGTGGCAATTTCATTTCTGAAAGAGTTAAGCAATATTGGAATGATCTGCCTAAAGTTGTTAGACTCATCAGCAAATTTACGCCCTGAGTGCGATGATTAGTATTGGAGTGATAGCAGAGGTTTTCTTCATGAGCTATTGGGCTAACAGTTATAGTTCACAGTTTGAAAGATTTCACTTGACTTTCTAAAGTGGTTAAACGAAATATAAGCTCAATTCTCATACCAGTTGTCATCACATAGGTAGTGTCAAGGAAGAATTACAAGATACAGAAGATCATCAGTCTCGATACTGGAAAAGACAGATAGAAGATAACCAAGACATTAGCCCTGATATTAGTGCTTGTTCTAAACTTTTCAAATTTACAATTTTTTACAATCAAATTTGAGGTATGACGAAGCATGACAAGTCCGGGAAGAAGGATAGTGACCCTGGTCAACATGATAGTGGAGGGAGTCTTGCTAGCTTTGAAGTTATTGAGGATTTAGAAACTTCAACTCAAGACTTGAAAAATATAAGTCCTGATGGGGTTTGTTACAATTGTAATGCCCAGAATGCTAGTGATGAATCTGTTTGCTGCCTTATTTGTAAAATCAACTTTCATGCATTTTTCTTCACTCTCAAGGACAACAAAAGAGATTACTTTTCAGACAACACTTGCACTAAATCATTCTTGAATGGATTCAATCAGAACGCAGTTAACAAGTCCATCATCAGTCAAGCAACGTTTGGGGAGACATGAACAGGGTCGATTCATTACTTGTGGTTGGAAAAGAAGCTATAATGGAAGGTTCCAATCATAAAAAACTGTCATTGAAAATGGTATACAAGTTAACAAGAATTTTGTTAACAAAAATGGAGACGCTGTTATTGTTCTTCCTACTCAGAAGGCTAGAGATGATCTCAAGGAAAAGTTAAAGTCCACTGGTGTAATGTCTCGCCTTCTAAGAGAACCTGAGGACAGAAATCTTACAGTGCCTGTTTTTGGTATCCCCAAAGAACTCAACAGTAATAACAGATACACAATCTACAGTACTCTCCTTATTCAGAACCCTTACATTGGTGATTGTTTGAAAAGTAACGCATCTGTGTTTGAAATCCTCTCTGTAAACCCGGTCAGAGCAAATGACAATGTGAAGCAAGCAATAATCAGGGTCAGTGATAATATCAGAATTGCAATAAGAAAAAACCAAACTGTTTTATGGTCTATTGTCATGTTCTGTATATGATCAACTGTACATAAAGAGATGCCACAAGTGTCAAGGGTTCGATCACTATGCAAAGGAATGTTCTCAATCTACCAGTTGTGGCATTTGTGCAAGAAACTAATGGTTGTGCTCACAAAGACTCTGTAAATGTTGAATCTGCGTATAAGTGTATCAATTGCTCTAGAGCAGGTAAAACAGGTAATGATCTCAACCATCCTGCATATTCATCCTCATGTCTATCATACTGTGAAAAACAAGCAAAATTGAAGTCCTCGCTCACATATTACTCAAAAAACTAACTTCACCCAAGCTGGTCACTCAATCCCACCTTAAGATCATGGTCTGGAATGTCTGTAGTATTAACAATAAATGTGCTGATACTATGTGCCTTTCCAGGATCATGCCAATGCTATCACTGCTGATATCAAGTCATATGGGTGTTCAATCATTCACGAGTACAGAACTGCTGCTAAGGGTGGGGTGCTGCCAGTGTTCAAATCTACTCTCAGATATAATCCATGTGACATCAAAGTTTCTTGTATAACTTCATTTGAGTTTGTCACTGCTACACTTGACTGTTCAGTAGACTGTTTATTCCTATCTATAGGACAGGCCCCATTGCCAAGAAGTTTTTTGAAGGGTTACACTCTCTCCTTGGGGCAGCTAGCTTGAGATGGGACTACCTATAGTTAATGGGGGTGATTTCAACATCCATGTGAGACTCAAAACGACTACTCACGAGAACTTATTCAGCTAAAATCGTCATATGGGCATAAACAGATAATTGACAATCCTACCCATGTTAATGGCAGGACTATTGACCTGTTGTTTAATAATAAAAATAATAATTTAAATTTTTATATTATAGTGGCACATCAACTTAAGTGATTGCACAGCTGTGCCACTAAACAAACTAAAAACTGAATTAAAACTGTTTTAACTGTTTAAACTGAAAATAAGAAATAAATAGAATAAATCACATAATACCAATGATTCAACCAATGTTGACCTGTTGTTTGATAAAAGTCACCGTTTTGACAGTAGATCACTAATCATAAAAAGGGATGTTAACTTGAGTGAGATCATAACCCTACTTTATGCTCCAACAAGAATTCTTACCTCTCACTGAAGAAAAATGAAGTCATTTTAACCTGCAGCCCCTGTTGAGAATTTCATCGTGCGCGCCGCAAATTATTCTCAGCTGGCACTGTCGTCTGTCAACTGTACTCGCCAATTTGTGGCCGGGCTCGCATGCGTCAGATTATGGTCAGCGTACTTGCAGCCTTGCGGCGCGGTGCGAAAAGCAGGTCAGGTAACATCTGACAATACATTGTCAGATGTTACCTGACCTGCTTTTCGCGCGCGCCTTCATCGAAGGCCGAAACAAGGCCTGTTTCGGCCTTCGATGAAGGCGCGCGAGAAACAAGTCAGGTAACATCTGACAAGCGTTTATATTAATTAGCGCGGCGTTTGATGTGTCGCGGATGAAGGCGCGCGCAGCCCGGCCGACAGCTGCACTGAAAGCATCTGGCATGCAATTACAAAGACCAAATCATATAATATTTGACAAGGCCAAGGCGGGATTCTATGTACATGACGTTTTGTAGGATTTCACCCTACCCTTGCTGGCGGGATTTTATCCCCGTCGGGGTTGTCAGATTTTATCTGACCTCAGTTTCTCGCGCGCCTTCATCGAAGGCCGAAACAGGCCTGTTTCGGCCTTCGATGAAGGCGCGCTCGCGCGAGAAACAGGTCAGGTAACATCTGACAACGTCGGGGCGGATTGAAAATCGCGCGCACCGACGGTAGGGTAAAATCCTACAACATGACGTTTGTCTGGCGATGCTAGACTGCTGATGCAAGCCGCGAAGCGGCTTGCGTCAGCAAGAATAAGTTTCTTGACAGGGTCTATCATCAATCGACAACATGACGTGTACATCTCAGCTCTGGCGATGTTGGAATCTTGATTCTTGCGGCGCCGACGCGATGGTATGGTAATGCGCTTAGTCAGTAATATCAAGACACCGTGGTTGTTATAAAGGAGGTGTAAAATAATCCAAAAGCATCAGGAGAATGGTCGGTGGGGATTTGGACCCATTTAAATCACTTTAACACAGTGCCCTTCAGTACTCCATTCTGTCACTAAAAAATTATGCAAATGTTAGGTAAATCATATCTAAGGAATTCTAGTGGAAACATGTTACAAACTAGAATACCAAATCTGCACTCAGATATTGCCCAAATTTCCCCCAGATATCAAAATATTTATCAACAAAAATTTGAAACTTCCTGCGTAAAGCAGGGAAAGCCCTGGCATGGCACAGTGGCACCCTAACCACAACAAAGCACTGGATATTGGATGTACTTTGTCAATCAATGATTTTCTGGCGATGCTTGACTGCTGATGCAAGCCACGAAGATCCATGATAGACCCTGTCTAGATTTTCGTTTCACGGGTGCGCGGCGCAAACTTATTCTCAGACTAACTTATTCTCGCTATACGGCGCAAACTTATCCTCGCAAACTTATTCTCAGACTTATTCTCAGGCTTGCTGACGAAAGCTGCTTCGTGGCTTGCATCAGCGGTCTGGCATTGCCCAACAAGATATACTTAGATCTTCTTGAATATTAATTTCGTAGTCTGGTGAGATTGTACTTGATAGATGGTTCTTCTGCCTCGTCTCTCACATAAAGACTAGCTTTCACAACATCTACTTGTCACAATGGAGTACTGTGTAGGCACCCGTTGTCATTTGTCAAACACAAGGAAACGTTTCCTGATAACAATACTTATTAATTGACTTTGGTCAAGACAGAGTGGTTATGTGCCTAGCCTGAGGAACATGGTGGAGATCCTTGCTGTACCACATGATAAACAAGAAATCGAAACTCTGGGGTTCTGTACAGACCACTCTGTCACAGAAGTTGATAGCCTAATTGCATTGTTGGTTGATGAATGTATCAGTGGTAATGTTATTCATTCTATTTACTTGTTTTATTCACAACAAAGCAATGAATTTGTAGTAAACTTTTGGTTTTCCTGCATTGCACTATTGTAAGCAATCCAAGTCTTGAATGTTTTTGCCTGTTGCATTGTTCCCGTAGTGCATGACCCTTATACTCATGCATGCTGCAGGATTCATGTTTTACAACCTTTCAAACCACATAGTCGACTTAGTTTAAAATTTCTAGAATTTTTAGAATTTTAAACCCCTACTGAAGTCCTGCTGACTCCCTTTTCATCCTTGGCATTGACAATTTTGATCTCTTTAGCATTTCTTTGAATGACCAGAGGCTTAACAGTAGTTATTGATGTAAAACCTGAATATGGGAAATATCTTGTGAGCTAAAATCAAAATATGGCATAATTATTTAGTCATTTGTGGCATCTCCTGTATATGTAATAGGAATATTTACTCACATTTATGTCATAGAAGGGATGAGTAGGGAGGAAACCACTGAGGAAACCAGTGACAAATGCCATGATGAACCTGAGTTAGATGATGTTTTTGATTGCCCCCCAAAACCTGCTAAAAGAAAGCAACCCTTATCAAATTCAAGAAGTCTGAACTGTGGATATGATGAATTGTATCCATTGAATGAACTCAATCAGTCTCTAGATTCAGATATAGAAAGTGAGCCGTATAGGCGTAGAGGAAGTGCCACAAGATTAGAAAAAAGAAGACCATCCATATCTAGCAGATCTAATTCATATGTGTCATTTGCAGAAATTCTCTGTCACTTTCAAAACATGGATCCATTGAAAACCCAGCGCATCCTCACAGAGCAAAATGCAAAAAATGGACATGGAAAGATTCTTGGTTTCTTTTCACCACACCCCAAACTTCCTTCTAATTTGAGTCAAGAGAAGGACATATTTTTGTTGATATCGGAAACTAAGTTAGTTAAAAAGCCTTCTTCAACTACATTATAAGTGAATTAGAAAACCCGTCAAGTGGACGTGATACACTAACCATTGGAAATTAGACAACCATGCAACAGGACGTTACCTTAGAACGACAGCTAAACATGACCTGTGATCAATATCCAATGTACTTATTTGAACCAATGATTTTATGAAGGAACACTTGATCACAATTCAGCCATTTCTTCGAATAAGCACAGAAAATGGTGCTAGCCCTGTTGTCGGACAAGCAAACAACCAAATAATAATATATACTAGAACACCTGTTAAGTGGGCGTGGTACACTTAATTTCGGAGATGAAGTGAAATAGAAATATTGAATAAGTACTGCCTCAAAATTGATACGTCTCAAACAAGGGAACAACGAAAATGACAAGAGCAGTGGCGCGCGCATCTCAATAAACATGCACGTGCAACTCTTATGTTGCTCAGCAACGCTTATTCCTCCTATATCCCATACGGGTCGTTTTTCGCAACACTTTTCCCAACTTTGAATACCAATTACAGAAAATCTAAGACCTAATTCAAAAATCGGAAATGATGCTCGACAGTGGAATTGCAAAAAATCTCGGCTGTCCAACTCCATTTGGTCAAGTTATCCATGGAAAGCGGAACCACTTTCCTATAAGTGCCTTATTCCTTTATATCATAGACTAGAAAACCCGCCAAGTGGACGTGATACACTACCCATTGAAAGGCCACAGGACGTTACTTTAGAACGACAGCTAAACATGACCTGTGATCAAAATCCTATGTACTTATTTGAACCAATGATTTTATGAAGGAGCACTTGATCACAATTCAGCCAGAAAATGGTGCTTGCCCGGTTGTCCCACTTTCTTTAATCATTTCAATTTGTGCAGCATATTGTTTTTGAAAATAACATCGTATTTTGCCATGAGTCGAAAAGAATAACTGCAGAGCATAAGCAACAACTGTCAACTCAAGAAAAAATTTTGCTCGAATCAGAACATACTTGCATTCATCCCATCAACGAAAACTAGAACGTTATCAAAGTACCATCATCAGAAATGAGCTCCCAGTTCACTATTACAGTAGTAGCGCGTGTCCATGGCAACACGCACTTTAACTTGAAAATCAGCACGTGCATTAAGTGACGGACATAAAGAAGGACAGACAGACAGATAAACAAACAAACAAACAACCAAATTATAATAGAGATGGTGTCTCCTTGAGAATAGAACTTAGTTAATATGATACGTTTTCAGGTACAATAAATCAGAACCAATTCACCTTTTAATCCTGCAATCTATTTACTCTCAACTGATGGGTGGCCCATTGACGTGTCCTTCACTTGGTTCACACTGGATCGATGTTGGATTTAACCATACTGATCCATCTATTGATCTTGCCTCAGTGAAAATGATTGGTGCTGTTTCACTACTTTATTTCATTACAGAATGCCCTGCTTTAGCAGATCAAGGTACCTATCAGTCATCACCTTATGGTTTGATCAAAATTTTTCAGCTTTGACAGATCATGGCGATCCTTATCTTCAATTGAATCATTTTTCCTCAGCATTTCATCTTTCGACTTCAAAAGCAAGATCCTTCCCTCTGGCATTAGTTGGATTAAATTTTTCAAAAGCTATTGTTAAGTTGGTGAGGAAGGAACTACTGAACAGTCACTTCATACGGCAGAAAAAACTGATATGTATAGTGATGGATCTGTATTGTTCAGTGTGGTAAGTAATGACATGATATTGATTTTCAAATTTAGAGCTAGAGCTCTACAGCATAGAAATTTGGGCCCTAAAACCTAAAAATATAATGGTATTTTTGATAAAGGGTCCCAAATTTGCAGACAATTTCAGCATTGTATCAGATTTTTCATTGATCTTATCATAGTTATCTGTGCATGTGGTCAATCACTATCAGGTGAGTCATGTGAAGAAAATTGAAATCATGAACCAAGGCAAACCCCCTTAGTTTTCCAGGAATGAGCTTCGAGATTTGCACCCTTTGGCCTTCCATTAAAATGTCATTCTCCATGATCCTTTGTAGATACGATGTGTATGCACGTTGACAAAGCCTTACTGTCATCTTTTGCTGATTCCATTGTGAATTTTAGCAAAGATATCAGTTCAGCCTAACAGAATGCATATGTCGCCTGCTTTGGCCAAAACTTTGGGCATGCCAATTGAGTTGAAGTATTGATCGCTGCTTTGAAATAGCAACAGATGTGCAGCAGTGGAGCGATTTTTGATAAAATAATCTTTGCTGGGCATGCGTTTCTTTAGTTCAATCACACTTTTACTTCCAGGTACAAGTTCTATACAATATGGAAGATCAATGATCCCATTGTCAGGGATCTCACATGTGTTACCACAGAACTTGAGAATGACATAATCATCAAACCGCTTTCTCTTCTGACTCAATTCGATAAAGCAATGAAGAGGTGTGGGAAAACAAAGCTTGGTACTTGGTCTAAAATTCCATTCCTCATGAATAAACGTTCGGGACTAAAATTTTCCGCCTCTTCAACCAACGTTCGCTCTGTTAAGTCTGTATCATGAAAAGAGAGGCTTAACCGACTCATGCTTAACACTTGTCTTGAACAGGAATTGATGAAGACAGATCCTCATATCACCGACTTGGTAATATCTTACTCCTACATGCTGTAAGGTGTGCCAGTGTGCGTGTGACTTCTTTTTATCACATCAATGAATCCTGGCCAGAGAGTTTTTATTTCATTCTTATATTTCGATTCTCACATATCATTATGAGTTTATAATTCTTATTGATCCTACAATCAATTTTTTTCTACGGCTTTTATTATAGCTCTGCTTATAGTCCCATCCATGATAATGTTGTGATTTGAGTTTTTCTGTCGAATATTCAGTAATACCGAATGCTTTATTTGATGAATTATTTATTTCTGCTAAAAATTGTTGTCAAATACTTAATAACTCAGTAGTATTAAATTTCATTTGTTTAAACCGTCTTGGTATGTGTATTGTACAATGTACATGGATAATTTTGAAGATATTTGATCAAAATAAGGTTATTATGATGCACTGTCTATAACTAGTAACTACTTAATTCTTGGCCATGGTTGTAAAAATATAAGACGTGTAACCTAAAACCTGAATTCAATCTTTATATTGCCTTTTTTAATTTCGATACATTGAAAGTGGTCAGATGCGTGATAGGGCGAAATTGCACAGAATTGGGGTTTTATATTAGGCTGCCACTTGATGTTTGCGGTTGCCGATTATAATTGTGCATCGTGCAGATTAGATTAATTGTGAACTGATACGGCTAGTATACTTTACAGTTTAAGCAAACTTTNTTTAAAATCAAGAACGCACAGATGCTGCGGACAACAACACCCAAATCTCATTTGGTTTTGGAAAATATTTTATTATTTGTAAGACTTTTTGATTTGATGGATTCTAACATATGTGATTCACTTGTGCGTATGACAATAATTCAACATACCGTAATTAACCTAACATACCCATCTCAACTATATTACTTGAGTACTTGATTTTGAACCCATCGTATCATAGTCAAGTTACACTATGCCTGAAGAAGTTTGTACCGAAATGCTAAGCAGCTTGCAGACCTGCCTTGCTGAGAATGGCAGTGATAAGTGTGCAGATCTCATCTCGAAACTGACTGAGTGTTGTGCAGCTAACAACGCGACAACAGGAGCTTGTGAAATAGCATCTACTCAGGTTGAGGGTGCTTAATGAAGTCCATCCAGGATTCTCTGCTATTGCAGAGGAACATTACAAGTTATTTATCATGGCGTGAGGCTGACATAAGTTTTGTACTAATTTATTAAATGTTTTCATAGAACTAAGTTTTCGAGGAACTAGGTTATAAGATTTTTTGAGGCACACAATATGAATCATGGAAGTTGGAATTCTTTTATTTTCTTTCCTGAAAATTGGGATTTTTGTGTGTTTGTTATGCAATTATGACTCTAATATAAATTTCTATTTATACTCATGTTATATATCTCTATGATTTGTCTTCCTTTTGAGTATATGAAAAATGAATAATAACTTTGAATAAAAATCAGTAATGTACTCCATATGATACTCCATGTATTCCGTGCACACGAAAAGAAGAGAGAAGAAGGGGGAGGGGTTACGAGACTTGTATCGAATCGATAACAAGTGTATGCCACAATAATACATCGATGATATATAGGGCTCAGGCAATAGGCGTATGTCATATATTGTCGAATTGATCTTGTCGCCACATTGTCATCAATCAGATCATCCACCCTAAACTGCTACTTAGTTACCTATGCTTCCTAATGTGACCATCAAGTAACGGATACCACGTGTGTCTGACGAAGTAGGCTTACATCAGCAAGAATACATGACGTGTATTAACACGAGACTGAGCACATACATGTATTATGTTACTGGATGATGCAGGGTGATACATACCATTATGAGCAGACGAGTACAGATCATAGTTATACTCGCCGTCAAAGCATAATTTGTCACAGATACTATCATAAGTATTCTCCTGACACAGTTTAGGTGTGGCTCTCCACCGGATGCTGATATTAATACCATGCAGTTATGTACCACTTTTATAGTGAAGTAGTGAGAAATGCATGGGTGAAATGGGCAGATTAGGGCACTGGACACCTATTCAATGCAATATTTCGCACAAAATGTCGCTAAAATAATGTAAACGTGTAAATAAAGTATTGCGCAGCCGTTGAAAATAAAATCGACTTGATGTCAGTCCAATATCGAATTTTGGCAATGACAAATTGATTCTATTGAAGGAAATGTAAAGACCACAGCCACTGCAAATGAAGACGCCGAGCAATGCCTGATGCAAAGCGTTTCAAAGTCGTACTATTGGGTAAGTTTAGAAGTCGTGAGTTATGGCTCTTTAGCTCATTAGAATTTGTATGTGTTGTGTTTCGAAACCTGCTAAAAGAGAAAGGCTTGAGCTTTGTAATCAATTGACTTCACTGCTGTTAGATACCCTTCATCCTATCAGCTTTTCAACTTTAGAGCCTTAAGCCTTACAATCCATTAATACGAGATTAATTAATAAGTTATTAAGTGGTCCTAACATGGGATATCATACCAATGTTACTATAACCTCATCTTATCCCTCAGGTAATAGTGGTGTTGGGAAGAGTACGTTACTACAGCAGTATACTGACACCGTATTTCGTAAACTTGACACCACAATAGGTAATTGGTTCATTTGATAACGTCACTGTTTTCAGTTTACATATGACCCATAATATGGTAACATGATTTCTGATGTAACGTAAAATCATCACTCTCGTGAAGTCACTGTGACATATAGTCACGTGACTTATAGTCACTGTGACTTATAGTCACGTGTAGCTGCTGTGCACGTGATGAAATGTTTGTTATTTATAGCAAGTACATTGTTCCAGTATCATGTGTGTATTGTGTTGTTATTGTTTTACATTTATTCATTCAAAGGTTGATCCGGCGGCCCCACACTCACACACACACACACAAACACACACAAACACACACACAAACACACACACACACACACACAGATGTNCACACACACACACACACACACACACACACACACACACACATGCGTCATGCACACACAAACACAAACATTAACACATTAATTATGTTCTTGAGATGCAGACCGTTGATCATCTGTTCTTGTGTCATGTTAGTGTAATGTTTGTAATGTGTACCTATTGTGTATGTGTATGTGTGTGTTCCTGTGTACTGTGTATTGTGTACCAGGACAAGTGTGTATGTTCTCTTTCTGTGTGATCTGTGTTTGTACTGTGTCGGTAAGTTTTGTGTGCATTATCTGTTGTCTGTACTGTGCTCGTGTTTGCGTGTTTTTGTCCAGTTTGGATAAATGAAGCTTTCCAAATAAACATTTTTTTATTTTTCGAATGTTTTCCAGTACATAGATTCTCTATTTGTGTTAGGTATGTTCGTGTTTTTTTGTGTATCAAGTATCAACCTCGTGTGTCAGTGTAATGTGTTCGCCTCCAAATAATGCTCCTTTTCCCAGGCATTGACTACAGAAAAGTGTCGATTATCGTGGAAAACCAGCCTGTAACTCTGGATATTTGGTTAGTAGTACGGACCCCTACGGACAGACAGTTATTGGGAAGTGAGGAGCGAGGTGAATTTTCAACGCGTGAAAAATTCATTTTTGCCGTTTAGTTGTGTGTGTGTGTGTATGTGTGTGTATGTGTGTGTGTATGTGTGTGTGTGTNTGTGTGCGTGCGTGCGTGTCCGTGTGTGTGTCCGTGTGTGTGTCCGTGTGTTCGTGTGTCGATGTCATGAGTGTTAGCTTACTCAAGATAGGATTTGGTGGTTACTGGGAAAATAAACAGCGGGATTCCACACAAAAGTCTTGAATTAGGGGGAATTAAGAGCCTTGTATAACTATCATTTCACAGGTGCTTCTTCATGGATCATTTAGGAAGGCACTTGGGAATTTCTGAAAGGAGTGAGGGCACCTTTTTTTCGTTTAGAAATTCCTAATAGCTAGTGCCTTCCTACGTATCACGAGAAGGAGCCCCAGGCCAAATGCGAATTATTCACACCATTATTTTGAATTCTATCGGGTATTGGCATACGCCAGTAATTACAAACATCAGGAATCCTGATGTTATTGTTGTTTTGTATGAGGGCGTATGTGTGTCGTCTGTCAGTTGTAGCTAATGGTGACAAGAAGAGATATGCATATGTCACAACATCTCGAGAGACTGATGGCAGCACACACTATTGTGTACGAGTCATCAATATCCACACCTGGTGTTGAATGAGCGGCAACTCTTGAGTTTTGGCGGGCATTCTCACTTTACAATAATTGTACTCTGATGATTTGAACTAACGGGATCAAGTTACAGTTGATATTTCCTATGTACGTGACACTTGTGTTACCCAGGGACACAGCCGGGCAGGAACGATTCAGATCACTCACAAGGAACCACTTCCGGGATGCACAGGTGAGACTCGTATTCTGATACTCTGATCACCCCTTCTTCTATTACTACACATTGAGTCAGTTGTACACGAGTCTATCATGTCCCCTGGCTCTTGAATGACTTCATAGTCATAAGACATAATCACGTACCTAACATAATCTTATTTGTGACTCTTGTACCAATTGTCTCAATTTTGGTGTGTAGCTGTAGCGCGCAGAGACATTTATATGAACATCAAAATTCATCAATTAATTTTCCGAACGCGCCGCGCGCGCTTTTGACGCGCGCATGCATATTATTATTGCGCGCGAAAAATGCGGTCAAATGCATGATATTCAGTCTCGAGCTTTGACCGAAAATCTTAATTGAAATGATAATTGATTAGCCTCTCAGTTATTGATCAGCCAATTATAATGGCTTCAAGGTTGTGATGTATGCTCATCCTGTTCTTAAGCAGTTATAATCCAATTCGATTCGAGACCAGAGATCTGTATTGCAGTGTAATTCATCTTTCACGATGTCTTCAGGGTGTCATACTCATGTACTCCATTGATGACAAACGAAGCTATCTCGATTTGACCACTTGGCAATCAGACATTGAGCGGTATTGCCCATCTAATACACGGATTCTCATAATCGGAAACAAGTGTGATCTGTACGACAGAGAGGTCCCTATCGAACACGGCTTGCTGGTGAGCGTAACATCATTACATTTGGCTATCTACGTACAATAAACTATGTTGAGTTGACACTGCCGTTTCTCAGATCTCGAGTAAGCTGGGCGCCCCCTTCATGGAAAGTAGTGCTAAAAAGGACATCAACGTGAGAACTGTGAGTAGAGAAATGTAAATCTTATTCGTTGCGTTCTAAAGGACATTTCATGATCATTATTTGCATGATTTAATGATGTAAATATCACTCAGACTTTCCATCTATTGACAAAGATGATGCTTGATGAGCTGAAGTCCTCATCACAATCACAGAATATGGATAAGGTAACCGTGATTACTAAATCTCTCGACTACGAAGAAACCACAAATCTAAGTAATAACTAGGCCCTAACCATTGGTCTCCACAGCTATTGGGACGGAAAATAAAGCTACAAGAATGTGACTGTTGTCGAAGATCGATACATAATTCTTATGAAGCGTGCTGCAACTATTTCTAAAGTGGGAGCCGGGAGAAGAAAGTTGCGAGTATCGATCGTTGGACAGATAATTCAGAAAAAAAGCTGCTCTGTCCCCGAATATGGAACAATTCCGAGTTTTTCAGTTTTATGTCAGAACTCTGAAATAATCACTCAATTTCGACAAACCATGAACCATGAACTTATCAACTTTAATAGTAGATTTTTATAAGATTATGTTAGAAGATTTTTATGAAAGAAGAAATGATGGAAAGGTTACTTTGTTTGAAAGCATTTATTTTATACTTGTATCTACTTTAAATATTATTGAATTGATTGATTTATATTGAGTATCTGTATAGTGGATCAAGATGACGATTGACGATAAACCTGTATTTGATTGATATATTTCTTATTTTGTGGGACTAAATTTTTATTTTCAATTGCCTTAAAACTATACAACCATAAGATCAATGACCCCCTTGTAATTTCGAATTCTATCTCTGGGATATGGTATTCATTGGTAATTGTGACATGGAATTGGAAATAATGTTCAAATCCCCTTATTCTAACGGCTAACTACCCAATTGACCAGGAATGATGATCGAATAAAGTAGTGTCTAAGGAGCGATGATCACAGTAAAGATCAAATGGAGTGGATCGGAATACCCGATAGAACAGATACCTCTATCCACATCGGTATTGGAATTGAAAGAGTTGATAAAGGAGCAGACTGGTGTCCTACCGAGCAGACAGAAGCTCTGTGGCATATCCTTAAAAGGTTTTGAATGAAGATAACCAGCGTCTTGCTTGCACTTAACTTATACGTCTCTTATGGTAGTAGTACTAACCCTTACACTACTAGGTAAGCCACCTGGTGATGAATGTCTACTGACGGACTTGAAACTGAAGAACAATCAGAAGATCATGATGATGGGAACGAGGGAGGAAGTCATCACTGAGGTATGATGCTATCATATCTTATTGCCGGTGAAATGATTGAAAGGGGCCTAGTCTAAAGTCTTATTCAGTTTCTGGCTGCATCAGCATGTGAAGATAGCGAATGTGAAATTTTGGAACTGGCGAACGCAGTGAAAATGACAAACCTACCTTTTCGATCATGAATCTTCAAACCTTGAAACCTCAATCATCCAGGCTCAGACGGTTCCCGAAAACTTGCCTGAAGTTATCGACGATTTCGAGCTAGAGGAAGAGGAAATGAAGAAAATCAGTGAACGGCCGGAAAACATTGCTAAAGTGGCGAACCGTGTTGAAAAGTACGAGCTCAAGAAGAAGTTTCACGATTTCAGGGAGGGAAAGAAACTTCTTGTTCTGGATATCGACTACACCCTATTCGGTGGGTGCTAATGTTAATATCTAAATTCTACTTCTAAAAAAGTAGAATGTTATCATGGCATGGCCCCTTTCGCATATTTCACACTGATGTGTATTGCGTACTGATAGGGGTCGCATAGACCATAATGCGATGAAATTTCCCTCCGACTTGAGTACCATCCCCCACAGATCACAAGTCCTGTGCTGAACGGGGAGACGAGCTGATGAGACCCGGCTTACACGAATTCCTCTCGGTGGTCTATGCTGAGTACGATATCGTGATTTGGTGTGAGTGCTCCAGTTGAATGGAAACCCTCATTTGAGCACCTTCATTTATTTCATGATCCTAGCATAGTACGATAGGAGTTAAAAGCAGAAAGGCCATTTCATAATTTACTTTTCTAAACCCCATTTCTGACCAGCTGCTACGAGCATGAAGTGGATAGAGGCTAAGATGGAGGAGTTGGGTACTCTGCGTAACCCACACTACAAGATTGCAATGTTGGTGGATGATGGTGCCATGATTACAGTACAGGACGAGAAGGGCCGTGTGGTAAGGTGCGTTCTGTGTATGTTACCGTTACGTATATGTTACGTATATGTTATTATATGTTACCGTTACGTATATGTTACCGTTACGTATATGTTACGTATATGTTACGTATATGTTACAGTTACGTATATGCTACGTATATGTTACCGTTACGTATATGTTAAGATACGTATATGTTACCGTTACGTATATGTTACGTATATGTACGTATATGTTAATTGTTACGTATATGTTACGAGTATGTTACGTGTACTATTATACTCAGGTGTAAACCTCTCGGTGTTCTGTGGGGCAAATTCCCTCAGTTCTCTGCTAAGAATTCGGTGATATTTGATGACGTGAGGCATAACTTCCTGATGGCCCCTAAAAGCGGATTAAGGGTATGTCGTAGCAGTATATCATCTTGCACTTCGGTGTTTTGGCGTGATACCAATAGTACCAACAGCCATGATGACAAAGATGTTATTGCCAGTTGCCAAGACATGATAATGCCATAACCATGATAATGCCATAACCAATAACCATTATTAATGGTTATTGGTTATGCGCATGCTCTCAGGATAACACCACGCTTACATCTCTAGATCAGGACATTTCGGAACGCACACCAGAACCGTGCAACAGACAAGGAACTCCTCAAGTTGACCCGGTATCTCATGTTAATAGCGGAGGTTGATGATTTCACCAAACTCAACCACGATAGATGGGAAAGGTGAGTCATGTAGAATGTAGAATGTAGACGTACTACTACTAGGGGTAATATTAGGTATTAGATTATTCAAATATTGCACGGTACTTTGAAATTTGTATGTAAATTATATATCTAGCCTGCAGTTTAGGAAGCCTGCTGTCTGTGAGGGGATGTTATCTGTCGTATCATTAATAGTGGATGGCATATGTGGTCCGTGGAAGTCATTTTAGTTTATCAGTCCCATACCTTATTGATATGAGTTTATGAGGGAAATTACACGCTCTATCATAGTGTTTTGGGCGATTTTGTATCCAATAACGAAACCGCCCCATTCACGTCTAGGTACTGTGAAAAGAATGGTGTCGTGTTTGATGATCTCTACATAAAGGACAGTTAGCTACAGTTAGTCTGTGACTGTTAGCTACAGTTTGGTCTTTGTCGTTAATCATCGGACAAATGTGACACTACGCGGGTTGGGAGAAGCACTGGTCATTATTAAGTTGGTAACAGTGCATGATAGACAGCAGCGAGGATAATGAGAAATTCGCACACCAACACAGCCATTTTGATGCAATTTGCATCAATAAAGACATCATCATGATTAAATGACGGAAGGAGACTTTTATACCAGTAGACGATTATAAACCAGTGGATGTAAAATACTGCAGAGCCATATTCCGGGCATGACACATGTCGGCTCATTTTCTCGGTTTTCATCCAGATTTCTTTGCACTTCAACAGCATTGTAAATATTATCCCCAATTTAATTGCCAAAACCGTGATTCATGATTTTGTTTTACCACCCCAGTGTGCTGCGATGTTCTGACCGCACTGTATAATGTGAAATTTCTATACACTGAGCCTTGATCGGCTCTAGAACTTGAAGGGAGATATCTTACTAAAATTATCCAATAGATATTGTATCAAATACATTTTTTCTAGCACTGGAGTGCTTTTTTTCTAAAACTAAAAGCTGCAATCTTTGCTATTTTCTTTCTACTTCCATTGTAAGCTACAGCTGCAAAGTTGATTAATATAGACCACAAAATATGACCGATTTCTTCAGCGACCTCGAAAATATCGTTTGTCTCATATTCTGATTCTCCACAGTCCACAATTAGAGAACCACTCAAAATCACTTAGAGAACTACTCGAAGCCACGTAGAGAACCATTCAAAGATCATACATGTGTCAAGTCAAAGTTAACACGTCCTGTAGCATAAGCACCGCAAAAACAAGGATACCATCAGACACACAAGCAGTTATTGATGTCACTCAAATAAAATTGTCACGTGTTCCAATATTCTCGTGTCAACGCTGACCATTGTCCATTGTGTATTGTTGAATGAAGTTCAGATGATCGTATATTAGCACTGTTCGGCCCTCTTGTCAAACATGTCCATGTCAGAGCTCATACTCTTTGCATCACTGTCTCCACCACCGCCCCCCACACCATTACCCTCCACCACCGCCGCCGAGCCTCCCTGTACCTGTAACATGCGTGGAGTTAACCCTCAGAGTGAGACGGCAACTGTTCATAGTAATGACGGATTTTTGGAGATGTTATCACGAAGATCCATCATGTGTTTGAATACTACAGAAGCCTCGGCAATCATTTAGGTAATTAAAAAGTTTAATGTTTCTTTGCGTACATTTAGCCACTAAATTTGATTGCTGTTGCACTGCCGGCAAATCGGATTCTACGATGATGATCACACAATTTCCCTGAAAAGCTGGCTCTAACTACTCTGCAGACTCATCAGCTGTGAAACTATGATGGGGCCTCATCATGAAGGCGCACTACTGTTTAGCACTATCTTGGCTAGCCCAGGTCTCAGGTCTCTACCAGTGCAAGAGTAGATGTGCTTCGCTTTGGTCTTGCCCTGTTCTTCTTGGCAGATCTACCCTTGGCCGATAAGACCACCTTGTTGTCCTCATCAGAGTTATAACTGCTGCCCACGCCTTGGTAACCTGGAATGAGATCAGGGGGCTGGGGAACTGGGCTCACCGTAGGAGGTGATATCAGGATCGCACCGTCTGCCCCATCTGGTCCATTCTCTTCCGACCCTTTCAGCACGTGTGTCATGAGGACTAGCAGCGCTGCGTTTGTTGTGGCATTCCTCTCCACTTGCTGCTTTATAGCATTCAGCTGGTCACTGAAATAATGTTATTGTTAACATTTGGTAAGTATAGCAAAACCTCCGATTACCTATATAGATGAAATGAACAGACCAAAACCCGGATCACAGTCGGACAGGATCACTTAATCCGATTATTGTGCCAATAACAACTCCTATGGAACCCACTTTATACTCTTCAGTAGTGCGTTTTGTTCAGCAATCTGTTCCTTCCCCGATTTCTCAACATTGGTCTTTTCGTCTGCGTCACCTGGGCAGAGAAAATGCGGTTGTTATCTATCGGAGGAATATCCTACATATCAGTACCATGATAGTGCTCTAAAGTAAGACTAAGAGTAGTTATTGACTAGGGAACAAATTTATCGTATGATATGATAGGATACCCAATCACAATACTGCAGTTCTTTCCAGTGCTACAGGGCACTCCTTTCTGAGTTTTTGAATATTCATAAACCGGTGCTTGTTGGTCGTGAAGAAAAACAGAAATATGCAATGCAGTAGGTACAGTGATATCAGCTGGTAGACTTCCTTTGCCAAGCAAAGTACGTAATTGGTAATTATGCAAACCGTAGGGCGGAGCTTCTTGTACATTGGACAATGGGCATAACCAGAATGTTTCTCTGGTTCACAATATGGTAATGGATTTTATTTTTGATGAGAAAAGGGCAGAACATTTTTAACATGATGATCAACACAATCCCCAATTTTGATTTAGTCCCCCGTGAGATATTGTCCAACTTCGGAGTGATGCCTGATGCAGTGAAAAATCATATGCTAGTTCGGTCCGGCCAGTATATGGGGCTAATAGTATCATCATCATAATTCCTGGGCTCATGATATGGTGCAGAAAGCTCTTGCCAATACTACTACTCGTCACTGTCGGTGTCAATATTGCCCCAGTGAAATGGTCCCAGTAAGTGGTCCTAGTCAACCGTCAAGTCAACAGTGGTCAACAGCGGTCCCAGAAAAGTGTTCCTAAGCAAGAACATGATTTCTTATTGATGTTCATATCCCAAATCACGCGCATTAGGACATGATCGCTCAGCACAGGGTAAGTAAATGTGATGTGAACTTACGACTAAAGATGGTCGATCGTTTCCTGAAGCATATACTCGGCGAATGCCCCCTCAGAAGGAGGGGTGACTCCCCCCTTGCTGATAGTGTGGGGCTGGGTGGAATCTCTGTGGAGGACCTCCTTTCCTTGTCCTTGGTGTATCCAGCTGCTATGATGGGCCTCATTGTGGGACACCGATCACCGCCATTTGATATGAAGTGGGACAGCAACTCAAAGCAAATTAGACTGAAGTGCAACTATAATATGATTGTCTTTCTCCGAGATCAAGTTCAATAACCTACTCACAGTTCAGATTTAAACAATGATTAGAGACTCATTTGAAATACACGTGTGCGTGTGTTGCAAAGCAAAGCACAATTTCGCTCTCTGTGTGACGGCCTGCGTGAGCGATTCTGGTTATAATGGGATAAATGGTTCTCGATCCGCGGCGTCTCTAAGTCCAGCTACGAGGCTAATGACCTTATTAACGTCTTTTTCCACTATCCCGAGAGAGAGAGAGAGGAAGAGAGAGGAGTATGAATATGAGAGTGAGTGTATATAGCAACGACTGGGTGTGAGACCTTGCTCCTTGACTTTTGATGCATGAGCTTGTTAGTGGTTATATTGGATATATATAGGGAGGAGGGGGAGATGGAGCGAGAGAACAATAGGGACAGGGCTCCCTCACTGCCCTAGTAATGTTAAATAACCAAGAGGAATGTATTCCATCCCTGGATCAGAGATGCCATGATATATGGGTGATATCGAGTGAAATTTGGTACCGAGAGTGGTACTCCCATCAAACTGTTGATCTTCTTCTAAACCTGTCATTTGGCTTTGTGATTCCCTCTTCGGATTTGAATAATGCATTGTATTCAATTTCATCACAGAGGGTCACGCTCATAGTCATATGGAAGTGGAACTCATGAGAAAATTTGTAGATATTTTTGATAGAGCTCGATTGATAATAATATTTCCGAATTAAAGCAGGGTAATCACTAATAATATGTCTATCATGATGCAAGCACTCTGAGCATGATATCCTCAACGCTCACACCATTATACTCCAAATCGCCACAAATTGACTTACTTCCTTCTTGCAAATTTGGGCAGAATACTATTGAATGATATATTGGGGTGAGCATGAAATCCACAGTCATGCTCTATTTGAATTAATCATTCGGTGTCCAATGGATATTGACTGTGAACCATACTCCCAGGCCCAAGCTACGTTATGGGTCATTTATCACTCAAATGACAACCTAGGATACACGATTATTTAGCTGGATCGATGACAAATCTTAGCCAGTATCGAGTTCTTGAGGACCGAAGTATTTGACTCATATAGAAAGACGATGGTAACTCCAAGTGTTGAGAATGTTGAATTTGCGTCATGATGATGTCATAACATACCCAGGTAGTAGGTCCATCCTCGATAGGGGATCATTACAGTGTCACTTTGCAGTATGCACTGTGCACTGTGCGCGCACTTAACTACAAGAAACAAGATGAAATTATTGATTCTGTTGTAAATATTGATAATAAAACTATGTAGATTCCATACAATTGATTGAATATTGTACACAAGTACAGAGGGCTTAAAGGAAAGGTTGGGATTCAAAGTATTGTACAGCGACATGCACATGAAGAAGCAACGTTAGTCTTTGCCTATCATGAGTCAAGTATCATAACTCATGTTACTGAAAATTACCCTGTGGTATTATGTTATCATGTATTGTGACAGAAAAGTATTTTAGTTGACTGAGCACGCCGCATTTAGAATGCCAAATTGTCATAAATTTTGTATTCTAAATAATCATTTATGAATTCACATTTATGATTTATGCTTCGAGGTTGGGATGACTTGGTAGTAAAATTGAGAGTCTTCCGGTTCAATCAATCGAGTAATATTAGAGTTTATACCTATTATTAGCAATCAAGTATAAGTTTTTCGTGAATGACTGATTATCGTAAATGTGCCACGAATGAAGTAGATCAAAAGCATGCAATTGCAAGTAATCGACCAATATGTCACAAATTGAAGGTAGTTAGCTCATTCCATGTGAAGACAAAGTTCGTTAGGAATCTTTTAGAAATTAGAGCCAACAATTTAATCTCATTGTGCTTCTTATGTCAGGATTCTTGTCTAAGTTTCAACATCCTTCATAGTCTATACTCTATTGTACTAATGTAGGAGAATAGATGTTGCCGGATTTAGCATATGAGACTGGAAATTGGACTTTTTGCTTTTTTTCTGCTTCATGTAAGAAAGTAAAAAGCGTGATAAAAATAAGATGATCCTCACAGTCACATTACCTAAAAGTTGGATTATGTCAACATTATTAACTGTACTGCGGTAGGGCGTTGGCGTATCATGGAATTGGAAAAGTATATCCAAATCAATCTTACCTTCAATGTACGTGGGTATAGCCGGTATCTTAGGATGGACCATGCCGGTATACACAGCGTTCAGGTGTTTGGTAAGGTCAGTGTCACCCAAGCAGATGTGAAGTTTGTCGTGGTGGGGACCACAGCTCACCTTCCGCTTGAAGAGCCTGGAAAAGAACAGTCACATCACGCTGTCAATGACAGGTGTTAGTGACCTGTCATATGTAACTTGCATGTCATGGTGCCCTCTTTACTGCTGGGATACTATTGTACCTGTTAGCTGCCCTGTCACACTTGTACCGCTCAATCAGCTGGTACATCTTGTCCCAGCACTGGTGTGGTGTCCGGTGAGCAAACTTCCGGGTGTAATTCTTCGACAGCAGCTGGCAAAGGAGATGGAGGAGGTAAGCAAGGGACTGATATACCGCGCACCTAGAACAGACACACGCACAGACACACACACACACATGCAGAGGCACACTTGCTCATTGTGAACTCAATTCTTCAGAAAACCTGGAAATCTATGTGATCGTCCCCGAATTCCTCAATCTGATACTTGTACAGCGAGATCAGGTACGACACCTCTTCATTATCCCATGGTCCCATTTTTGCTTCCCTGTCATTTCACAAATTTTGAGTCCAATAATGTGATCAGAAAATTTCATATCCATTATCAATGACAAATGAACATTGGCCATGGTGTGGTCGTTTTTCAATGACCTTGAATCAGTCAAAGCTTTTGTCAAAATTATTGCAATATTTCAGTATCTTCAACTCCTTAGCGTAAACTGTTTTAGCGTAATCACCCATTTATTATTGGCAGCATGTGATATCAGCAATTCAAGGATAAATCATTGGATGATGATTGATAAAGATCCGCTTAGAATCAAAAGAGTGGAACCCAAGATGTTGCATTGCAGTGTGATTATTGGACACTTATCAGAGTAGATGCCCAACCCATGGTAAGTAAAGAACCCCAGCTGTCATCCAGCTGAATCCCAGTGGAGACTGGACATCATACATAAGAGATTGTACAATTTACACTGTGTAATATACAGCTTACATTGTACAATCTTCTATGTATGATGTAAACTGCATATGTTAGAAGTTGAGGAAGTTTATGACTTGAAGTATATACCCCATTGAAATACACTGAAGCACTGAATTCTAGTTTTCCATGCTATGATTTTCCCCCTGGCAAAATCAATGATTTGGCCATCTTATTGTACAGCCTTTGATGTATCTTACGCTATATTGGGCTTTTCTAGTTCGGCTGAGGTGTCAACAATCTCGGCTGTTTTGACACTACACAATATTCAATGATAAGGTTGATACAAACTTGGTTAGAACCACAGCTTATACAATCTAGGCTCTACGTCATCTTCTCAATAATTGGATTAGATGTTTTTGTGTATCATTTGTGATTGACTCACATGACAGGTTTTGGAGGAGTAACAGGCGGGGTTGGGGGGCGAGGGGAGGGTATTGGAGGGGGGACATCACTTCCCGCCAACCTACCCGCCAGCTTCTTCTTCCAGGAGCCCAATTGTTCTGTCAAGACTGCGTCATTCCTGATAAGCACACGGTGAGTTGGTGAGTGGCAGACGGACTATGCAGTTAAATTGACGGAATTGCCCATTGCTCACCGGCGAGCGGTTATACCTGCCATCACCGTCACAAATTGTAATAATATAAAGCGTGTCACTAATAATAATACCTGAGCACGCCTAGACCTCTCTCATTCATGAGGTCTATGAAGTCGTCCTTGGCAGCTTTCTCCTCGATGTTTGGCATCCCATATGCCGGGTCGAATAGACCAATGATATCTTGATAGCGCATTTTGTGTTTCAACTGAGAGTTGTGCCCACATGTTATTGGAACTTATTATCGGGACTTGTTCCAGATGCCACACATTGGGAATCAATGCAACTACGAGCAAAAACACAACTTTAACTCCCGTAATATTTCATTTTCTATCAACTCAATGATAGTGAGGTCAAACCTCTAGACCAACTGCTCGGGTATGGGGCAAGCCCCAGTCTGCGCATTTCCTAGAAACGTTGTTAATGTTGTTCAGAGCCTGCATGACATCCTTCAGCTCGACTAGATCACTCACGGTACAGGTCTCTGAGACCCCGAAACTCTTGCTCCACCTGGACGGATTTAAACCCTTAAACCGCATGTTATAGATATCCGGAATGAAAATCATGCTTCAATCAATCTGCCTCACATAGATTACCATCACAATTCACAATGCACACTAAAGGTACCTGATGAAAGTCTCAATATTGATTCTCGCGTAGAAGACACTGTTTCCTATGTTCCCCTTGAAGTGTAGCGGTTTGAATGTCTCCCCAAACTTCTCACACTTCATCTTGTTGAGGGTGTTCGCTAGTCTGCAGAGGACAATACCGTCTTGTAGACACTGTGAGGATTATAGTTAATAATGGTTACGGCATGATCAATCAAGCAGTGGCCATAGATCGGTATGCCTCTACGGTCAGGCGCTAAAAGTCTTATGCGGGTCTCATACAGCTCTGACGCCTGTCTGATGATCATCATCATCACTTGTTCCATAAACCCTTTATAGTCAATGGTACACCGTACAATGAATGTGTAAAAAAAGAAGCTCCCAAAAATTTTTGCCGTCAGTAACATCCCTAATCTCTATGTATACTTACAGCAATGAAGTTCTCGATCTCGATACTGGTCTCACTGATCTCTGCCACCCAGTAACACATGTCCACCACCAGGGGGATATACTCCACATCCACCACAGTGGTCAGGGCAGCTGCTGTGGTCTTCAGACTCCCTGCCCCTGTCGGACTCTTCAACTTCTCCGCGGCAGAGGTGCTATCACCTGCAGAAATTAGAGGTCAGTTTCAATGTTGCAATAAGAAATATTCGTCCTTCTGTCCTTGTTAGAAATGTTGTGTCTGTACTGCTTGAGTCAAATTTTTGTGACGCAAATCGCATCAATATATGAGCAATGTACTGTTCCATGATAGCAAGACACTTTTCAACGCGTATATTTATGTTCACTCCTGTAACACGAAAATACTGTCG